>CM060411.1:143207385-143458500 GCA_030545235.1 Helianthus tuberosus | reverse complement strand
CTTCTAAGGAAAGAAACATATTATATCATATAAATTGTTTTATATTGTGATATGTTATAACATCATGTATTTTATAATTTAATTGCCATGTAGTTTAATGCTACCATTTATTTATATAAATAGTAAATAGAATAAGTAAATCATAGTTGTGGTTTATTATAAAAGATGTAGTTTATTATCAATCTCATGAAAGAGTATAGATATACTTAATATGACACCCGAAGTGTCATACCCCCTAAATCTAGTTACGAGTTTGTAGAATGTCATAAGATTTCAGACCTTAACTCGGACATTTAATTACTTCTCTATTAATGTTATGCAAAGAGAAGATCATTTACAAAGAAAAATTGTATAAAACATTTTTCATTTGTCATATCTCAAATATGCTAAAGTAGCAATATTATGGAATGAGTATAACAAATTTGAAATGATTACATATTTGTTTGTCCAAGAAAGAAGTAATGATAAACCATGAACCTTAGTTGGTTCTACACCATTGAAAAGCTCGTGATCATGGATATATTTGAGAAATCTGTAATGATGCCATAATAAGATGACAAAAATACCCGAGCCCGATAGGTGTACCCGAAACCCGAAACAAATGGGAGGGGTATACCCGATACCCGCCGGGTATGGGGCCGGGTATGGGATTAGTTTTAAAAATTTTCGCGGGTATGAGTCGGGTATGGGATTAGGTGATACCCGACCCGATTACCCGAAACCACATACCCGTTTATCCGAACTATATACCCGATCATATACCCGATTTTTTAATTTATATTTTTTATTTTTCATTAACACTTGTCTATTGTTGATTTATTTTAGTATGTTCATAATGTGAAAAAAACTAAATTTCCTTTTAGTATATGCATTTGATAATAGTATTTACATTTTGTATGTTGTGAAGTATATACAGTGTATAAGTATAATAAAGTTATTATTAATTTATGATAAAACTTATATGTAGGTAATGTACATTTTTAATTTATAATAGTTGTTGTATAAATAGAATTATATAATAATTATAATAGTAAAAAAATGTATTTTGAAATCTCAACGTATATCTTTTAACAAACTAATGGGTATACCCGGTACCCGCGGGTATACCCGATACCCGACGGGTAATTACCTGACAAATGCCCGACGGGTATTGGGTCGGGTATGGGACACAATTTTATAATCGGGTATGGGATTATCAATACCCGACCCGAACCCGACCCATTGCCATCCCTACATGAATGTTGTATGGTTATAATCCCTTCCTTGAACTGAATGTGATGGCATAATAATTGGTGTAAAGTTCGTAATCATGGTAATTGAGGAAATTGTTATGATACTCATTTAATGAGATTAACCCTGTTAATAATATGATGACTATACAATGATCGTTATAAAGGTCATGATCATCGTAAGTTTGGAAATTGTAATGATCCTCACGTTGACAACCATGTTAGTATTGAAATTGACCATAAGAAGTGACATACTAAGGAAGTGATTATACAATAATAAAATATGGGAAACATGTAATAATACGAATTTCTGAAATAATAATATATGTTTCTCGTACTTCCTGTCATGTATCAGACAAACACGAGTGCAACTAAAAGAATATAGGATCATAAACCTGAAGTATATGGTTAATAATTATTTAATTAGTTGGCATGACCGGTTAGACCACGCCGAGTCAATGTTGATGTGAAACATAATAAAGAACTAGAAGGCTCTTTAGGTTGATAATTAGCATGTAATTTTTGCTCTCAAGGGAAATTATATATTTGCTAAATAAAAGAGGTTGTATCCCTAAATATTCTGGAAATGATTAATGGATATGCATATCCCAACATGATACCATTTAGTGTTTTTAAATCGTTGTATCATCTAAATGGTTATAAAATCCACAACCTGAAGTTTGTGTGATTGTGGCTTAGCTAATGTGATAGCAAACATATTAATCCAGATTGGTATATTTATTTTGGTAATAACGGTGAAATCAATTTCCAAGTTATTAATGATTATTGGAATAAATGTTGAACTTCATATAACTTGTGTTTATACAAGAATTGCTTTGTTGAGACGATCACTAAACGTTCACGATTGATTGCATAGCCAATGATCATAAGAGCAACAGTTCATATTTGTCTAAGGCTAGAGTGTTCGTACAAATCCGCAATATCGGACCAGTCACTCTTACCTGGGAACTCTTGGGGTGAGTGTCCACTGGAAGGGTGGGTGCCTGTACCCTGAGCTTTCTGTCTAAGGCTAGAGTGTTCGTACAAATCCGCAATATCGGACCAGTCACTCTTACCTGGGAACTCTTGGGGTGAGTGTCCACTTATAGGCGAGCATGTCTTCGCGATACATTATGAGGACCTATTTGCTTTGATTCAGCCTTTGCGTGTCGTTTGTTTGCTTCGTGGTTCAAACAAATGACCATCACCCATGATTTTGGTCGGTAATTGTAACATTCTATTCTTACCCAATGCCATTTCATTTGTTTTCTCTCTCTTGTTTCCCCTTTTTAGAATGCCTCCACGACGCGAAAATCAGGTACCTATTGAAGAGCTGGCAGCTGTCATTACGCAGCAAATGACTGCTGCAATCCCGAACATCGTTGCTCAATGTAACCAAGCTCTCAACAACAATAATGCCCCCTGCAACTTCAAGACGTTCAACTCGGCTAAGCCATCAAAGTTTTCTGGGTCTCAAGGAGTGACTGCACTTCTGCAAAGGTTCGAGAGTCTAGAGAGTACCTTCAGGCATGTTCAATGCCCAAATGAGCGAAAGGTAGAATTCGCATCTAGTATCTTTGAGAAATGAGCTTTGACATGGTGGAATGGTGTGATGAGAGATAGGGGTGCCGATGTGGCACTGGCTCAAACGTGGGAAGAGCTTCGAGCTCTGATGATGAAGGAATTATGTCCTCGTCACGAGATCAGGGCTTTGGAAAGGGAATTCGATGATCTTAAGCAAGATAGCGGTGAGCATCGAGCCTACACGGATCGTTATGAGGAGTTAAGTCTGTTATGCCCGAATATGGTTACGCCTTTGGATAAGGCAATCGAAAAGTACATTGATGGCCTCCCTGACCTAGTACAAGACATTGTGACTGGTAGTAACCCCACTACAGTTAGGCAGGCCATTGAGCTATCTGCTACCTTGACTGAATCTCAAATCAGGAAAGGTAAACTTTTCCGAAAAGGTGATAAGAAACCAGTCGAGGAATCAAAACCCAAAGATGAATAGACTGAATCCTCCAAGAAGTCAAAGAAGCGAAAAGATTCCCAGAACTTCGTCGTGGTTGCTCACAATGATCAAGCTGCCCCCAACCAACCAGCTCAACCCCCTGTAAGGAAGCCATACAACGAAACTGCACCCTTGTGCAACTAATGTAACCTTCATCATCATGCTAGTGTGAAGTGCCGTAAATGCCAAATTTGTGGACTTATAGGTCATACAGCAAGAGTTTGCCGAGCTGCAGTTGCACCAAATCAAGCTGACAACAATCCTGCTCAAGCTTGTTTTCCACCAGGTTCTTACTACAACTGTGGCGAGATGGGTCATTTCCGAAGAAATTGCCCAAAGCTTGCTAATGCAAATCCAGCACAGGGATGAGCATCAGACCGACTAGAGGACAACACCATTTAGAAATAATCACGTCTTATGTATTATTTTCTTTTGTTGTCAAGGTCCATGAAACAGTTGTTATCGTTGTTTATAAATAAATCTTTTATTTACATTGCAATATATTTATGTAGTTGCATGTATAAACAACATATCCCCTGCAATACCGACAATCAGGGAATCGTATTCCTTGAAGAACAGACTACCCCCAAAATTCTTCCATTTGATGGTCTCTTGCGTTTTCCACAAAAATCCTAAGTACCCGTTTCTTCCAAAGAAACGAAGTACAAGGCCCAAGTTACAACTCTGGACGAATACCCAAAGTACCACTATAAATCCTTAATAGGGTACCTAAGGGTATTTCCATAAATCCTAAAATTGTTGTGTACCTTAATTCGAATATTATGTTTCTTTGAAAACAAAATCGGATTTTGGAAGATCATCCTATCTTCATAGATAGATTCTTGAAAATGATTAAAGTGTCAAATGAAATCCACGGATTGGATTCCTGGTGAGCTTTAAGTATCCACGTCCAAAGATAACAAATTAAAGGTCAAATTAAACAATTATGTGATTATGTGCTTATGTGTTCCCTTTTATGTTTTTGAATGATCCAAATTTTTGTTACCCAAATCCTCGTAGAATCTTCCATATCTTCGTATAAGGGATTCATAGTAGGATATCCAAAGGTACTACCTTAAATCCTTAATGGGCTTCTACGTAATAGTAAAGACCCTTGGATTATATTGTACTATTCCATAATTAGACCCCTTGAGTGGTCTAGTTAAACAGATTGATCCAAAAATCTGGTTAGGAATATCATGTGATGATATAGCTGAAAAGACTCCTTGGTGGTCTGATTAAAGAGATCATTTGTCGATCTAATTAAAAGGGACCCTATGATAGTCTAGTCACACTCATCACAGGTTTGATTTTCTTCCCTTTCACATTACAAAACAAACTGTGCAGACTATGCAAGGAATTACGTAATTATGGATGCATACATAATTATGGAACTCAGTGCACAGAAACCACAGCAAGTTTTGTCATGTGTCTAGAGTTGACCCAGTTCATTTCCATTTCTGAAGAATACCCATTGAGGAAAATGACTCTTTCCGTGCATTTTTGTTTCTGAAGAATATCCATTGAGGGAAATGAATATCCTTGATTCTTCCTTCATTTCCATTTCTGAAGAATACCCATTGAGGAAAATGACTCATTCCGTGCATTTTCGTTTCTGAAGAATATCCATCGAGGGAAATGAATATCCTTGATACTTCCTTCATTTCCATTTCTGAAGAATACCCATTGAGGAAAATGACTCATTCCATGCATTTTCGTTTCTGAAGAATATCCATCGAGGGAAATGAATATCCTTGATTTTTCCTTCATTTTCATTTTTAAAGATTGTCCGTTGAGAGAAATGACAGGATTATGCCTTGCATAATCTTTGATGGGTTATTCTACACAAATAGATAAACACCCTAGATTCCATGCAAGGCAATTATTTAACACAGCGTCACAGACAGACTCCTACGAATAAATTTCGGGACGAAATTTCCTAAAGTAGGGGAGACTGTGACACCTGTGCCTCTGCGACCATCAAACAAATACCAAACCAATGAAATATTGTATTTCATACTTGGGATTTGTATAAATATGTGTATCTTTTGCACATATCAATTCTTGTTCGATTTCAAACTTTAAATCGCTTTCTGGAAGGTTATACGCGCACTGATACGTAAATATAACCAGTTGAATGCAACGAACACTTTGGAATAGTGAAATAGGCTTAACATACCTTAAATAACCTTTACATAACTTAGAAATAAGTTTTGTAGGGTTTGGTGTGGCGAAATCAAGTTTATTCGCTTATAGGGACTAATTTCGACAAACTGCGAAAGTATGCCGATTTGTACTGTAATGAACATTCCGGAACATGACCATAAGTTAAACATACCTTAAATATCCTTTACATATCTTAGAAATAGGCTTTGAGGTGTTCGGTGTGCTAAATTAAACTCTTTGGTCATTCAGGGACTAAAAGCGTCAAAAAGTGCATAAGTTTGCATTTTCGCGCATATCTTACGTTCTGAATACATCCGGACATCCAAAGCTTTATGTAATTATTAAAATATTTTATTTTAGTGATTGGCATGATAAAATTCCATTCGTCGCGTAATTTGGATCGTTTTTCGCATTCGTTCGTGTTTCGTCATAATTAACCGAACAACGCAACCGTACGACCAAACGAACCGACATCCGAGATATATTTGAGCATGTTTCATGTTCCCTATACTTTAACTTCATTTTAGAGCCTTGAAATGGGATTAACGGGGCTTAAACGTGTCAAAAATGCATCAAAAACCATGTTTTGCACATTCAGGGACCAAAATTGACAATCTGCCATAGTTATCTTAGGAAGGGACCAAAATAAAAAATCTAAATTCCAGATTGTTCCAGCTGTTCCTCTCATTTGCACATGGTTTTAATGAAACTAGGGGCTCCCATGGTTTCACAAAACCATGGGCACATGTGTACGGATGAGATCGAAGCTCATTTTACGATGAACGATCTTAACGGTTGTGCAAAAACTATAAATACCCCATCCATCTCACTGTTTCAACTCACATTTGATCTGACATTTCTCTAAGTTGAGGTGCTTTCACTTCATAACTGAGAATAATCAGGTTAAACTTCTGTTCTTGGACCTTTTGTAAGTCCTCTTTCGTTCTTTTTCACGTGAAAGTCAAACTGTGTTTGACTTTCTGCTTTGACCAGTTTATGGTCAACATGAAGTTCGTTTCAACTTCATAACGTGAGCATAATCACGATAGTTTTAGTCTCTTGTGACTATACCTACTGATTACCACGTTATCTAGGCATAGTGGCGAGTCGTAGTTTCGGCCAAAATGCGTATTCTTGCGTATTTTGTAACCAAACTTCTTTTAGGTATCAAAACCATTTGTTTTGATAACAAACCTGTTTTCAAACCTCGTTAAGCATGTTTTAACATGTTTAGCTCGTCACTTTAGGTTTAGTGCTTATGTAGGGTCGTAAGGTAAGCGGTCTAAACAACCGCTTATACTTTCGAACCCGACCCGTTTGGTCGATCATTAGGATCCGACCAAACACATTAGGTGACCATAGTTGTATAGGGAATAACCTTCCAAGGTTATACCTTATGGTCACTTCGTTTAAGTAGTTGTATGATAGATAGTTTATATGCCTTAGGTAAATGACCAAAATGCCCTTTTTACGCATAAATTCATTTTAAGCATATGTAACCTAAATTTTTACATATAAACTGATTAGGTAACATCATTAGACATATTAAGGCATATAATACTTGTCATAGGACTAGTTAGGCGTTCCGAACGCGTTTTACGCGAACGACGCGTTAAAGTGGCGTAAGCTACATTAACGAGTCGTAATGGGTCGTAAGCACTTAGGTTAGGTTAGGTTTCGTTTTAGAATTTAGGCTTTGTTAAACCATATTACATGAGTCCCTACACTCATTTGGTTTATGAAACCTCATTTTATCCGATCCTCCGATTTAGGTCCGTTTATTTACATAGTTATCTATATTAGGTGCCGTTTGATTCCGTGATCCCTCTAGCTTTGCTTGGTTGTTGTACAAGACTTCTAAGCACCCTCAAGTGAGTACATAGACCCCTCTTTTACTGTTTTCCAAACGTTTTGGGGTGAAACTCATGTGCCTACTTGTTACTTTCATGCTTTCCATGTTTTCATATCATATACTTGCTATGTTCATTAGTACACTATTAGTACATGATTTCATTATGTTTTGCTATGTATGTTCACTTAACATGCTAGCCCATTGTTTTACATTTTGAAATGTTCAAACCATTTGTAACCATTTGATGTATGTGAACCATTGGTAATCATTTGATATATGTGAACCATTTGATTGATGTGAACCATTTGTAACCATTTGATATATGTGAACCATTTGTAACTGTTTGAACCGTTGGGTTAGGGAAGTGATTAGGTAACGGGGCGGGTGTAATGTGTTAAAGGCATCGTGGATACGCCGCTGGTACTTCCTATATATAAGTGCATTTAACACATTTATATCGTTGCGTTATCTAGATCACTTGGGTAAACGATTTTGAAATGATGTCACACAATGAAGTTTTTTTTTAATAGTAACCATACGAGTTTTATTAACGAGTTTCTACGAGATATTTTACAATTTGATTTCATAAAACAAATGTTTGGAGTTAAGAATCATGGCTACGAGATTTTATAAATCATATCCAACATGATTTGAGTTGGTTAATTATGTCGCAATACTATACTTTTCAAAATAAGGTTTTTTAAATAAGTATTGTAACATGTAAAACGAGCCATGAATCTGACACTCACATAAAACCTATGTACTCGCTGGCATTTTTATGCTGATGTATTTTCACATGTGTTTCAGGTACCATAGTTGATGATATTTGATGATGATATTGATGCATGCTCACATAGGAACGAACGAGGCCTTAGTGACTTAATAACAATAAAAGTCTATTTGTTCATGTTTTGTTTCTAATTCCAATGTAATGTAATACGTTTAATTTAATAAAACGAAACTATTTAATCCATGGTTGTGAAACAATGATTCTGTTACAACACTCCCCGACGTTTCCGTCACGTTTTGTTGTTTTACGTGGTCGGGGTGTGACAGTAGACTAGTCGATTCCAATAATAAAATTCCTCAAAAATTGGAGCAAGTAATTAAGATGGTCAAGTCGAGGTTGTAGTAATAAGATCTCCTGAAGAGACATTAGACATGATGGTTCAAGAAGAACCTCAGGTAATTGAAAATAAAGAGATCTCAATAAGTTGTATCATGTCTAAGATATGTATGGAATCGAAATAAAAATCGACGTCGTTATATTTTTGTATATAATGTAGCGCTTGAAATGATTAAATTACGAGGATCAAGATTTGAGATCTGCCTATGAAAGTAAACACATAAATGATTAGCCAAATTGGAAAGACGGAAATAAGGCAAAGTTGAATTCTCTAATGACATGGAAAGTTTCTAGACCAACAATTCATACAATTGAAGTTGTAAAATATGTTGGATACAAATCGGTCTTTTATGTGAATCACGTGAACATTAGATTATGATATAAGGAAAAATTGATGGCACGAGAATTTTTGCAAAGACATGTGACTGATAATGAGGAGATGTATTCTCCAGTGGTAGATGTATTGACTTTCCAATATTTTATTAATCTGGTAATGTAAAGAGAGAATTGATATGCGCCTACTGAATGTTATGTATCACTTGATATTGAAAGTTTACATGAAAGTCCCGAAGGATTAAATTATATAAGTCATGTAAAGTAAGTTCTCGAGAACAATGTGATCATTGTATACATATTCGGATTTGAATAGGTTATGATTTTTTACATGTTGGATATAATTGAAACTCCCGATGAGTTTCTAAATCAATTGGGTGCTTCAAAGGTTAATTGAAACATGTTAATGATATATAATACTTGTACACCAAGAAACGTACATAGAAACTTGTACACAGTGATTGTGATATCTCAATAAATAGTGTACACCAGGAGCGGACTTAGCTTTATACGAGCCGTAGCACGGGCTACGGCTCAACTTCGTATTGGTAGTGTATTTTTTTATTTTGTACAAAGGATGCCCCTAAACAACTATGAGGATACCCCTGAAAGTAAAATAAGTTCGTAAGCCCAAAAGCTGTTTAGCGTTTATATCTAGCCCAATGAAAAATACAAAAGTCGAAATCAGTTTATAATTGATAGGCAGCCCAATTCTTATTTAAAATTGTAAGCCCAAAATAGTTTAATTGATAAGATAGCCCAATTCTTATTTAAATTTGTAAGCCCAAAACAGTTTAATTGATAAGGCAGCCCAATTCTATTGATTAATAACTAGCCCAGTACGTAATAAACTAATAACCCTTTGAATATAAAGTTTGTTTGTGGGTATTTTTTATTTCTTTTCTTGTTGTGGGTTTGAGCCGATGTTGGAAAAAGTGACTCTTTTTTTTTTTTTTTTTTTTTTTTTTGTAAAAATACAACATGAGAAAATGTTATGGTAATCCAAGAAACCGAAAGAATGTCATTACAAATCGGCATGATTTTGAAGTTGACATTTTTAATGAGGTTTTGGATATGTAAATTCAAGAATTAGGAAATCGATTTAGTGAGGTAACAACTAGTTTGATAAAAAATATGTTGGGTTAAATCCTTGTAATGGGTTTTCTAAGTTTGACCCATCGAAGATAGTGGCGTTTGCTGAGATGTACCCGGATGATTTTACTACACAAGAAATAGGGACTCTTTTGGGTGATATTGAGTCATTTCGTTCCACTATAAGCGATGATGATAATTTTGCAAACTTTAATGGAATAAGTGATCTTGCGCGTGTTATGGTTGAAACGGGAACACATAGTTCTTGTCCTTTAGTTTATCGGGTAGTGAAGCTAGCTTTGCTTTTACCGGTTGCAACCGCAACCATTGAAAGACGTTTTTTGAAATTGAAGCTTGTCAAGACAGATTTACGCAATCGAACGGGCCCAAAATTTTTGAATAATATTATGGTTTGTGTGGTCGAAAATGATTTTTTACATGAAGTAAAAGACGACGATATGATGGAACGATTTCAAGCTATGAAAAAAAGAAGAGGACAAATCTATTAGGTATTTGTTTTACTTTATTTATTGTCGTTTTTTTAATATTGTATAATTGCACGGTGATTTTTTTTTGGGATACCCCTGAGTTAATGTTCTAGTTCCGCCACTGGTGTACACGCATGGTACAATATGGATTTTGGAGATAAAAACAAATGTTAATGCCATTTTTGCATATGGTATAGATATCTATGTGTTATATGGGTAAGTTTATGTAGCAAAACTCATGAAGAGTGAACGTATATGCATATTTGGATAAGATGGGTAGAATTCCCTCATGTATTGCTAGAAACATTAATATAAAAACCTCAAGAACGTACTATATGAAGTTGACAAAATACGTATGGGCTAAAATAGTTGGGCCGAGTGTTGTACAACTCGAGATATTAGCATAAAGAGAGATATAAGTTTCATTAAATTAGCCATGTTTTTATCAATATTCTACTTTTAAAAGTTCACTATAATTGCAGTTTATAGTGATGATGTCTAGGCATCATGGAGAGAAACCGTCGAGCTTTTAGAGAGAGAATTTTGGAATGACCTTGGCACGGTCTAACTATTACTCGAACTGCAGTTCGAGTATATATGTAGTTATATTTTATCAGTCCTTCAAGTACATCCAGAAGATGATGTTGGGACATTTTTAGTACGGACATAGTTGAACCTTAAAGTATGCTAAAGGTTGTTAAGTCACTTGTTATAAGAAATTCCTATTATCTCATAGCAAAGTAGAGATTCTCATTCTAGAAGTATCATCGTTAAATGCATATGTACATTAATATGTTTTCCTAGCTATATATGGTTACAATATCTTTCACTTGAGCTTATTGTCATCATATAGCCTTTGTCAAGCGAAGAGACATTGAAATGAGTTCAAAAAATATTTCAGGTATAAACGATATTTGATTATATTTTACTAACCCATCAAAAAAAGTTTGGTTAGTCTTGTAGATGTAGAAATGTAAGAAAGCGCAGTCGTGGACATATGATATTTTTGAAAGGAGGCACTTAAAGTCTCGTTAGAAGATTATACAACATTGCTCAACATAAAGAATTGCACATTAAGGGATCAAGCGACAAATCATTGGCTACAAATGCTTTGATCAACTTTGATGGAAGATGGAGACACATCACTTAAAGGATACATGTTAAGATGAGAGAGAGACTTATTCAAGTTGTACTCTTTCTCCCTTTACTAAGTTTTGTCTCATTGGGTTTTCTTAGTAAGGCTTTTAATGAGGCCACATACTTGGGCCAGAAGTATCAGAATAAGAAAATACGAACTGCACTCTTTTTCCCTTAGCTGAGGTTTTATCCCACTGGGTTTTCTTGTCAAGGTTTTTAACGAGGTAGCATCACAAAGCGTATAAAGTTGATAACCAAGGATGAGTGTTATAAATACTATATATTATATGGTTATCAACTCCTATTATAGGTTAACTCGTTTTCTAAGACTTACTCTTCTATATATATTCATTGTATCTTATTGTAATATCAATGAAATATTAGTCCCTTTCTCCTTACATCTCTTTCTCTTATTGTTTGCTATTAGGTTAGTTTCACAATACATTTAATGTTTTTAAAATATTTTAAATTTATTTTTTTTATTTCACGACGTATTATTTATTCTGACCCTTAAAGTTACGGATATTAGCATTAGTTTTTCTATAAACTTTTTCACGTTATCTTATGATTAGGATATCTTGAATTTGGAAGATATCTTCATTTGAAATATTACTTCCAAAAAATTTGATTCCTTAGACACGGTTTTTTTTATATAAATTCCACTTGTTTTATAAAGTTTCAATATTAATTAGAGAATATATAAAAAGTACATCTTTTTATAAATGTGGGTTGTAGTATCAATTCATGTTGTTTTAAACATACTACATTTAGAGGGTTGTTGTAATGTGTCGTTAGTTTACTCGAAAACATGAAACTTATCGTTGACATATGACTACAATTCTTATGTTGTTTGAATCTATAATTTGTTCAACATGATCTATCGTTGGTTCATGGACCATGTATCAAATTGCTTGTTTTCTACTTTGAATCTTTCAACTTTGAGTTTTGCTTAATATAATCAATACTTGGATTTGTTTCTTTGTCCTTAATCCTTTAAAAGGTACTTTCATACCTAAGACGTATATAAGAAATGAGAGTGTGAACATATAGTCATTTTTTTAATAGTGTTTACTATTTAGTTTACATGCTTATAATTTTTATAATCATGAAAAGGTGTGCATTTTCTTTGATGTATGATATAAGTTACCACAAGATGAGAAAAAAATAATAAGAAAAGAATTTGTACCAATTACATTGAAAAGTGTAGTGGTTGGTGATCTTCCACCAATTTCATATGGTTTTTATTTGAAGACTTCTCATCTTTTTGCTGGAAAATTCTTACTTTTGGCCTTACAACTTACATAATGTGCCAAATTTAATGTAGCTGGCAATGGATGCATCTTCTTTGCAAGTCCTTTGAAGTTGCAACTTGTAAGCTAAATTATCTAAACTAAGACTGGGTGGCCACAAACCGACATGAACAGCTTTATTAATTATATACAAATTGAATTACTTTATTTGTACCCTTATCATGGAGGTCCCCACAAGCTAATACTTATGTTCATTGTATTTGCTTTTGATGTTGTACTATATGTAGCTCAAGTTGTAACATGTGGACTTGTTAAGCCTTGACTTGAACCATTCAATGTGTTCATATTGGCAGAAAGACACTGGTGGGTCTTTGACAGTTCACACCACCAATAAAGGCATTGTATAAATCCAAGAAACCAATGTGAAGCTTCATGTCACCCTCTCAGTATGCATATAAATGTTATAACTTGGGTTGAATTCTTTTTTTCAGGTATGCACTTCCTCTTTCTTTCTTGAATAGTATTTTGTATTATTATGTGTTCATACTAATCTTGAACTGCTGTGAATCATGTTTATAAAATATATTCTATATGCATGATTAGTTTGTATTTTCCTTTTTTATGATTTTGTGGTGGGTGTTCAACTTGAAATTCTTGTAGGAGAGAGGATAAGATCACGAGTCTAAAGTTATAACTTTTCAAACCCTGGTACTTGTAGTTTTCATGGAATAGAACTCATATATGGTTCTTAATGAACCCAAAATAATAAAGTGAATCCGAATAGAAAGCACATATATAGTTTTTAATCTTCTGTATAGCATCTGATTTGAAGTATACCTAGAGAAAAAGTAGTCTTAAACCAAAAGCATTCTACAGTAACACAAATAAGAAACCAGTTACAACATAGGGTGGGAATTGAGTATACAATAGGTAATATCATGCAACTTGAATAACATTAAATCAGGTATATTGGTTTATCAGAGTACAGGTTAAAAGAAATAATAAAAAGATGCTAGAGTAACAATCTAGAGCAATCCCCCGTCGCTCGTGCGTGGACATGAGAAAATGTTGGTCTGAATGTCAGATCTCAAATACCATCAACACATTTTAGGTGCATTGGTTTGGATGAGAAGAGAACTCTACATTTTATAAGCATGATCAAAGGGGGTCTTCTAAGGATGGGTGACATTTCGCGTAGTCTCCAACCGGGTAACCATAAACAATTTAGTGGGATCTTAGTGATTAAAACAAACAATATTAGGTGATATGGTTGGCTGAATGTTAGTTACTTTCTTGTTTAGGATGAGGAGGCAAAACCTCATCGGCGACCATGAGTCCTCGAGGGTGTTTATAGGACACCTTAGGCGAATCCCACATCCTTGACTGGATGGTGGGGGCAAATCATTGGGCTTATAAGGCATATCCTACCTCAAATATTACAAGCGCGTTTTCAACGTATTTGTTGTGGAAGAAAGGAGAACTTCAACGTTAAGCGTGCTTGGGTGGAGATAATCGAAGGATGGGTAATCTCATGTGAAGTGTCCATTCAGGTAATAGAAAACAAAGTCATGAGCTTGTAGTGAGCAAATTAGATAATATTGGTAGGTATGAGTAGTCAGATGTTAGAGCACTATATGTATATTGTAAACCTCACTTGACCTCATTAGTGAGACCAGACCATGACACATCGGGTGAAGGGGGTTCCATTTAGTAAAAACCATAGGATGGGGCACGTTTAGCACAATCTTGACACATCTGGACTAACATGTATAACGAAGGTACTACAAATACATGACACACAGAGCACACATCAAGTCGTCAATGAGAAGAACACCTTATGCTCGATAGCTTCTCTAATGATCACTTATAGGAAGTGCGACATACGAAATGTACGCATGACCTGTCATATATACTCTTCAAAGGATATATCCTGTTACATAATTATACATATATGGCACACGTACACATTTGTATCTCTCCCCTGTTTATTCTCTCTCTCTCTCTCTGTAAACACACACAAATACCATATACAATCTTGTATTGAGAGAACTGACTAGACCTCGAGAGGATGGATCTTGGGGCTTCGGACTCAGTCTGAAAGTATATAATCCAAACTCAAGATGACTTGAGCGGCTCATCTTGATCATCTTTGGTACTAGACCATATATTATTCTAAATAATTTATACAAATATTTGTAAACAAATATTTTACTGCTTAAATTATTTTGTGGGGAGAGGAAATGATATGGATAAAGCATATTAATGTTCCAAGAGAAATCGAAACTCTTAACTCTAGTGTGGAAGAGGGTATTTAAAAGATGATTTGAAAATAAATAAAGTCAACATCGAAAGAGGGAAGAACAACTGTAGATCGTTTCAAGAGAAATACAAACAAATTCATGAATTTTCACATGTACAAAGATGAACACTAGCAACTAATATAATGTGCTACAAAATCTATTGACAAATTCCTTGATGAACCATGAGATGCATTTTCCAAGCCAATCAAACAGCCATGACAGCACACCAACTAGAACACAACCAGCCCACAACTTCCAGTTCAATGTTGGACCATAACCAAAAACATCTTGTAACGCAACAGAAATGGCATGTAAAACCATAAAAGCGGTTATTGCAACCCAAAACTTTGTATGTCGAAGAATACCTCTGAAAAAATTCTTCTTTTGTGGCTCCCTTGCATTGAACAAATTAAAGAACTGACATATGATAAAGATGTTAGAAACCACGGTTTTCATGTAACTTGAACTCACGATTCCGGATCCTTTGGTTTGAATAATCACTAAACAGGTAACCTGATACCCAACCTGTAAAATTATGTTTCTGGTCATGTGTGCAGTTATAAGTGATCTTCCACAAGTAGTTGGTTTATCTGTTGTTGCCTTTGTTAGCAATGCCAAGCCACCAAGAAAAAGCACGGCTAAATTTACATATACAGACTGAAATATCGTTAAAGAAGCATCACCCCAAGCTGCTGTCTGAATAAAGTTTATCAAAATGCTGCTAATGGTTGTGATTAGCACAGGCTGGAGAAAGCTTTGAATATTGTAGTAGATGCATCTCCCAGAATGAACCATGCTGATTATTTCGGCCAAATTCCCATCCCATATGATGATATCACTACTTTCTCTTGCCTTTTCGGAGCTCCGTCTTCCCATAGCTATACCTATGTTGGCTCCCATCAATGCAGGGACTTCATCTGTTCTTTGTCCAAGAAAGACCACCACTTCACCTTTCTTCCTCAAAGCCTCTACAAGGAGTGACTTATCAGATGGAAACGCCTCGCCTAGAACACGAATCTTGTCCACGATTTCCCGTCTCTCCTCATCTGTGCATTTCCTGAAATCTTCTCCTGAAAGCACTGAATGTTGTGGATCCTCATTGGCTGTAAGTCCATATTGCATGGCAATATCTTTCAGAACTTGTAACTTTTTGCTGGAGACTATTATAATTTCAATTCCAGATTCTTTGCATGCCTCCACTTCTGCTTTTGTTGTTTCCTTGTCCTTGTTTTTCAGGCCTAGTAAAGCTACCAGGACCCAGTGCTCTGCATCTTGTGTTTGGGTGTCTGCATGCTTGCAAGCAACTGCAATTGGATTCAAATTAGGTATGCACTCCATCTTACCATTAGCTTGATCAAAGTCTCCTCTTATTTTGTCACTCATGGCAACTTGCTCCCCTTGAGTATTGTAGTAATGTGTGCACTTACTCATAATTTCATTCACTGGACCATTCAAATGTTGTATCTGTTTTATTCTTTCCTTGTTTAATTCCAACCCATAGTTGGCACCATGTAGATATGCATTCTCATTTGATGTGCCAATCCAATCACATAGTGCTTCAACAACATTGGAGGACAGTCTTCTACTGTCACCGACAAATTCTCCTCCAATAAAGAGCTTCTGTACTTCGGTATCATCTTCATTGAATTCTCCAACAGCATCTGTGCAAATTATTGTGACTGGTGCCATCTTTAAAATAACATGTAAATCTTGTTCAGTGGCTTTATCAGATAGTGTCTCTTCATTCCAGTACACAATTGCTAATGAAACAACAAAAGGTACACCTTCTGTTAACCCAACCAGCAACACACTTAGCAACTTCATTAGACCTTTGGTTGTGTACTTCGATTCTTTAATCATCTTTTTGAAGGTATTTGAAAAGCTTCTGATCCCACTTGGTTCAGCCATTGATTCTGGTCTGTAAACAGTATCATCATCTATTCTTCCAGCTATATAGCGTAAGAACAGCACAAGAATGATGAGAAAACTGATAACGACCCGAATATAGTGCATGCAAGTGTTCAACTTGCCAAGGTTGGCTTCTAATTTGAACCTAGCATTTGGATCACATGTGGCTTTGCTCATCATCATATATGTAGATGTGACGACCATCCGAGCATCCCCCTTTATCACTCTTTCACCGTATGACAAGAATGGCTTCTCCTCATTAATTATAAAAGATTCAGACCCACAGTCCAATTCTAGGTCTTCACCATCTACAAACAAACCATCAGCTGGAACTTGACAGCCCTTCTTTAGTGAAAGAAGATCACCATATACGAGCTCTGACTCACTAACATCTATAGTTTCACCTCCTCTTATCACATGGAGTTCCCTCACACTCCCTTCTTTCAGTTGTTTTTGTAACTTCTTTCGAGCCCTTTGTTCTTTCCAGTACTTATGGATAGAAGCAAAGAAAACGTGTAAACCGATGGCTACAAGTACAACTACCCCATCAGTCCAACCATCCTGTAGACCTTCTTCGTTGATCCGGAATACAATCGATAGGGCTACAACCAGCAAAAGAAGGAGAACAGTTTTCTTCTTGACTTCTTTCCATACCAATTGAAAGAAAGGGTGTGTAGGAGCCAGACTGAAGGAGAGCTCGTGCTGTCGGTGAAGAGCTTCTTCCTTGGATATTCCTTTGTTCAAATCTGTACCAAGTGCATCTTTAACCCCATCTACTCCTCCAAACTCTAGAAGGGTCTGCAAATTCTTTTGACGTACTATCTTTGAGATGTTTTTGATTTGGCTATGCCTCGAGGGTTGATCAATAGTTATGTGGTGCTCAGATGAAGCAAGTAAGCTGTCACTAGCTTCTGCAACTTCTGGTCTCTCCTAAATGTTTAAAGAAAGTACATAAGTACATACATATTGGATTAATAAAGAGTTATCTTAAGCCTGCATAAAAAAATAGTATGAGGAATATGAGCTTACCCCTTCAGTTGCACCAGAGCTGTCATGATGAACATTATCACTAGCTACTGATGCTGCATGTGCTTTGAAGGCTAGGCAAGAACGGAGAACTTGGGTAAGTGTTCTTATCTCCTTCCTTGAATGCAAAGTGTTATCTACTGTCTTAAGCAATGGGACAGCTTGATCTCCATCCGTAAATTTGTAGGTTTTCTCTTCCATGTCTTTACTATTAACCTGTATATAATGAAACCAATGCGGATGTTAACATACAGTCACACACACACATATGCATTGAACAAGGATTCACTCATTAGATTTTGCATCTTTGCATGATGGACCTCGTCATGTCAAGGTTTGGACTGTAGTATATGTCGGTTTTTTCATTATGATAAATGTAGGTTTTATTCGTGTTTTAAGGTTATGCATCTTTTTTTTTTTCACTATATATCAGAGTTTTTGGCTCCAGGTACGTCTCATTGGATCGTGTGTATTAACGTATCGAGAGAAGGTTCCTTCTGTGAGAGAATGTAGGAGATGAAGCTAGTCACGAGAAGCTATTACTCGAAGGAAACTTTACTGCATTGAACTTACAAAGTTGGAAACTACAGTCTACAATATGGGAAATCGGAACTTACTAAGCTGCTGAGATACACCACATGAGTGAAAGACTAAGCTATTTAAACTAAGATATAGTAAGCTTAAACTAGATAATGGGGTATTAGGGGAGTAACAAATGCTACCAGTACCAAAGGGCTTGTAGCCTACTAGTATCCAGATGTGTGCATAAAGGTGTTTCTTCTTAAGTGGTTGGGGGTTCTAAGTAGATCTTGGAGTAGGATAAGTGGGTGTGTTAGTTAGCCGTTTTAATAAACACAAGCTAATGCTACAGTTACTCTATGACTAAACTTTTTTTAACGCTAATTCACACACCCGCCAAACCTACTCCTAAATCTACATCAATGTCCATGGGACTAGAATCCTAAATCACTTGTGGAGGAACACCATTACCACACTTCTTGATACCGCCAGGTAGGGATGAGCACGGTACTTGTTCGGTACCGAAAAACGGGGAAAACTATTACCGGTACCGAAAAACGGGAAAAATGGGAACCGGTACCCGGTAACAAATGGCCATCCCTACCGCCAGGTTACAAACACTTTGATACTACATCATTTAACTAAGTCACTAAATTCTTGTTGAACATTAGGAAAGCCCCCCATCTTCTTAATGATTGTGTCATATATCCTCTATCAGGATCGTGTTAATATAACTCGGCTCTGGTTTACAATCCACCGTCTCCCCCTTAAACCAGACTATTGCTCTTAGCTTCTTCCATAAAACTCTTGATGCTTCTTCTATATACTTTTCTTTGTACCCACTCTTTTCGACCAACAAATTCTTCAACCAGCTGGTTTGATATGCTGCTGGACTAGCCGCCACAAACTCAGATTCACTTGTCAACAATTGTAATGATATCCAGAAGATTAACATGGACCATTGTAACACCTAGGCAAATCCCAAATCAGCTGTTGGCAGGAGAGATTCTTGGTTCATAAGAAATGCTATGCCTCTTAAATCACCAACGCGTTTTGGGTGCCTTTAGCTATGGAACACATGAAAACTCCACAGTTAAGCGTGCTTAGGTCTGAGTAGTACCTGGGTGGTGACCTCCTGAGAAGTCTCCACCGAGGTAACCAAAAACAATTCCACAAGTTCCTGGACGGGCAACCCATCGAGGACAAAGCGGGCAATATTGGTGGTACGAGAAGCCAGGTGTTACAACAATGCTAGCTTCCTTTGTTTCTGCGACTAACATGTGATGATGTTCTCCCTAAGATATATTGAAAAGTTGGAATGTACAATATTGGAAATTAGAACTTGCTCAGCTACTCAGATACATTACAAGAAGAAGGACTAACATATTTATACTAAGAATTAGTAACTTATGTGGCGCTACCATCACCATCATTATCATTATCCCCATCACACCTCTTTCTCCTCCACCACCACCCACCACCATTATCAGCCACTATTAGATCACCACCACTGGAAAATCACATACCATCATCACCACCATTTGCCAACACACCACCATGAGCACCACTGTTCCCTACACACTGCCATTAACACTACTATTCCCCATCCCAACTCCATCAACACCACCGTTCCCCTGCGCAACGCCATCACCACCACTATTCCCCTGAGCAATTCCATAGGGGGTCGTTTGGTCCGATGGGGGTGGAGATTTGTGATTTCTAGCTATTCCAGATGCTAGGTGGTGGTGGTGGTTGATATGATGGTTGCAAGCAAGAAAGAGAGAGAAAAGGTGAGAAAAGATAGAGTATTTTTTTATGGTGGTGTTGCCAGATTATAGTGGAGATGGCGGTGGTGGTGGGTGGTGCTGGTGGTGATGGTGATGGTTATGCCACATAAGCAGCTACGTCAATAAATAATAAAGTCTTTTGTGACGCATAAACAACCACATCAGCAAAAAAAAAAACTAATAGGGTTAGATCTCCGTACAAAATGCTTGATGAAAAAAAGGTTAAAAGTTGGGACTATCACTAAACATTTTCATAGTTAGGACTGTTGACGGGCAATATGTCATAGTTGGGATTATTTAAATTCATTAAACCGATTTTTAACAATGATTTCAGAAACCATAAAACAAAACCAAACCAAACCAAACTGCTAAATACGATTTAAAAAAAAAAAAGAAAATTCCAGCTGACGTTGTTGGTTGGGTTGATCGGGTCGGCCTAATCAATAAAAACGGTCTGTTTTGACGGTTTAGCAGTTTCATCAATCTTTTTATAATCTATTTGAAAGGGGTTAGTTTTTATTAAATATTTTTAAATGATAAATATGGTTTATGGAACTTTATGTACATAACTCATATTCATCATAATCATCATTGTAAGAATAACAATAATGCATATCATTTTCGAGTTCTAAACCGTCAAATAATCCATTAAGCCTGGTTTTTCAAACTATAAATTGTGTTATCGAGACTTGACTCGCGAACAACCCACATCCTACCACATTTCCAGAAAGTGTACCCTATGTGTCTGTTGGTATAATTATGCTCGTGTTCTAATCTTTTCGATTCACAAGTTCAAGTTTTTTTTTTTTTTTTTTTTTTTTTTTTTTTTTTTTTTTTTGTATATGTATCCTCTGTTAAGCTCAACCTTTAGGATTAAGACTGTTTAACCCAAATCTTCTCTATAAAGGGTAGATGGGTTGTAAATCTTTTTCTCCTTACCATATACATCTTTACCCAACCTCGATTTCTCTCTACCCCTTGTATCTTACGTGCATATCACGCATATGTACGATATTCGAAGGCAATTTTGGGGCTATGACCTACAGTCACCCTTCTAAGGGGTTTTTAGATGTTGTAATTTCATTCCAAATTTGAGAAAGACTAGGGGGCTGTTTGGCTAAGCTTATTTTGGAGTGACTTATTGACTTTTTGGAAAAGTAAATAAGTCATAATAAAGTGACTTATTTACTTATTCCTCTCACATAATAAGCTAACCCAAACACCTTTTAACTTTTCAAAAAGTCAATAAGTAAATAAGTCACTAAAATAAGCTTAGCCAAACAGCCCCTAGAACTTGTCCAACCCAACTACAAGACCAACTTTTGTATGTTCTTATGACTGTTTTTATAATTGAATTGTTAATGGAACCATTTATATCTTATCGGTCCATGGGTAGTACTGTTTTCAAAAGTTGGGTGAGGTAATAATTTTAAGCTAAAAACTAATTTATTAATATACACACACATACATACATATGGGAAAGATATAAAGAAAACCTAGATGAGTTAAGGAAGCCAACAAAATATCATCTACAGTTTCTCTTCTATCTAACATAAAAAGTTGCAACAGTTGGATCTGTTACACTAAAATCTTTCTATAAAAAATGTAACATGTTCTTTACATGCACTACAAATTATCAACAAAAAAAAACCCCTCTTATACATCTGAAAAATCTATTGTTGAAAACCCAAAAAAAAATGTAACATATGAAGTTACATATAATGTAAACGGGTAAAATGATGTAATATGTTCTTTCTCCTCTCTACTTGCACAAAAAGTACAATTGTTAAATCCAAGAAAGTGGTCACCCATTTAAGTTTGTTTGGTTTTCTTAACTCAATATATAGAGGTCGATTATTGTACAAAATGACTTAATTAACGTATAAAGCGTATAAGATTCAGTATCAACATGCGAAAAAAAAGTTTATAACATGCGATTTTGTTATTTTTGAACATCATGCGATTTTGGTTTTTTTATAACATGCGAACTTTTTTTATTAACATGCGATTTATTTATTTATTTTTTTTTGAACATGCGGTCTTCTGTTTTTACAACACGCGGCTTTTTGTTATAACGTGCGAATTTGGCATTGCGTACGCTTGTGCGTGAAGGCAAAATGTACGATACACTTTCTCTCTCTCTCTCTCTCTCTATATATATATATATATAGGGTTAGGGTTAGGTTCATTTGTGAACAACCCTCTTGATAGTGAACACTAGTGAACTATACACAAATGTAAATCAATTGTCAGGATTTGATGATGAAAATACACTAGTGTATTTTACGATTTAATGATGTAAATCAATAGTCAGGATTTGTTCACTCAGTTCACAAATACACTAGTATATATATATATATATATATATATATATATAGGTATCGGTTCAATTAAGAACAACCACGAGTTGTGAGAGCCATGAGAACTCCTACTTACCGCGCGAGTTGGGTGACAATTTTTACACAAACGTAGATGAAAATATTATTAACACATCTGTAAAAAAAGCAAAAAAAATTGTTGAGTCGGTAGTTTTGCCTAATGTAAGTTTTGTTTACGCGCTAGTGTAAATTTTGTTACGGCGGTAATTTTTTCTACACCTCGTGTAAATTTGTGCGTGCGACATTTTAAAAAAAAATTGCTAAAACAAGTGATTTTTTTAAGATTTTTGAGAAATTCTTTTTTTGAAAAAACCTATTGGAAGGCCTAGTTCACATGATTCTCAGAACTCAAAGTGGTTCTCAGTTTATCCTAAGCCTATATATATACATACTTTAAAACAATTATGAAACTTATGGTGTGGGTTTGCAATGCTTTGTAAACATGAAGACTAGAATAAACAATTATGGAAGCTCATTTTAAATGAGATTCTGGAGGAAAATAAATAAAGAAAAATTAAAATCTGGTCCAAGCACCAATCTGATTCGCTGGCTCAACTAGTTGGTAGAGGCGCTTCAAGGGTACTTGTGTAGGCACTTTTGTGGTCCTGGCCAGTTGCCTTGGTTCAAGTTCTACTTGGTATTCCCAATATCGATTTCATGTGCTTGTTCATGTTCTTGATTTAAAGGAAAGTCACAAGCTAAGTGAGTATTACAAACACACATACATACATACATACATAGTGAATACTTGTGAGTATGATTTAGTTCATTCCTTAATTCTGGATTCTTAATCATTTAATGAGTGTATGTAATAGTGAGTACGCTATACTAGATAATTTAGCATAGTTTAGTATAGTTATTGATGAATACAATAAGTAAATAGGATCGTGTATCATGTATAGGATGTTGAATTGATGCTTTTACCTATTCATCTTGTTCATGGATGCTATCCATGATCTTGTAAACACAGGCATACATACATATATATGGATGGATGGTGGGTAGTGACACACACAAACACACATATATAGTTTAATATAGTTATTGATGAATACAATAAGTAAATAGGATTTTGTATCATATATAGGATGCTGAATTGATGTGTTTACCTCTTCATCTTGTTGCTCAGGGCTGCTATCACTACTTTTGGATGAACAAACCCTGGAAACTGGTGGAGATCCTTCACTAATTCCTTCAAGAAACACTTGTACAGAATGCACAACTAGTATGGCAACATGTGTCATTTGTTTTGCACTCAAACCACCACCATCGTGGTCCACCTGCAGTGGTGGTGACAGCAGCTGCATCTCAAGGTCCATAGGATCATCAACCCCTTGCATCATCATTTTCTGTACAGCAAGAATCAAACTACAAGATTAATATGCTGCATGTCAGTAAGTAGAGAAAGTTAGAATCATAGAAGGTAGGGCTTACCAGAGTTCTCAGATAACAAACACACACACACACACACAGAGAGAGAGAGAGAGAGAGAGAGATGGTTGGTGATATTGTGTTTTGATTTGTATATGTATATATATATATATAAGAGAATACCTCAAGGAGACCACACGCGGTTTGTTGCAAGACTCATCAATATAAACTTTTAAATTACATGGAAAATAGCACTACAAGTTCAAGGTTATTCAATTAAAGTATATTAAATTCTAATGATCACTAGAACAAATATGGTATTTTTTTTTTCCTTATGAGGAAGTGTAAAAATAATAAGTTTGTCAAGCCTTGTAAATACACATATAAATACAAACTAGTTTTTTTTTACTTCGCGCATTGTGACGAAATCGAGTAAATGATAATATAAAACAAACGTGATTTGAAAATAAAGCATGTTGTTTAGAAAGTCAAACCATTAAAACGGTTTAATTTATCATCATACTGTTTTATGATACCAAATAAATATTTTGAGTACAACTTCGTTTTTACACTTATAAGGAATCTCGAGAGGAAAAATCAAGCACAACTATATACTTAAGTTTTTAGAAAAAAGTTATAAATGTAAATTATTAAAAAAAATATATCAAATTAATTGATAAATTAATATATGTTATAAAAAAGAAAAAAATAATTATTAGAAAAATGGTGAAGGAAATATATAGTTTAAAAAGGAAAAAAATAGAAATATGTTATTAAGAATAAATATAATAATAAACTATTATAATAGATTAAATAAAAAATAATGAAAAACTATATATTATTATAAAAATAAAGTTAATGTTCTTTCATTAACAATATATATAATATAATAGTGTAATTTTAAAAGTAATTGTTTATCTCGATTAAAGTAGTGTGTGTTCAAGTCTCACAAAGTGGATAATATATGAACTTTAGACGTAAATTTTAAAAAGATGTGTGTTCACCTTTAAAAAAAAATAATGAGCACATATTTTTACGCTTATGTATTTTAGAACTGTAAATTTTTTTAATCATGTTATATGTGTGACTTGAATTCAAGACCTCTAAACAAATAGATTTCTAAAGGCTTTGCTCTGTGAACAATGGTCACCAACTCTATTGGTCATTTTTACATTTGTCTATCATGTATACTAATATCTTCAAATCTAGATGTTTCTAAAGACTTTTTGCTAAATTTGTGACTGGGTCACCAACCCTATTGATCGTTTTTACGTTTGTTTATCATGTATAAATTGCTGAATATCTATAGAGCTATTAATGAACTAATTAAATGAACACAAATGTGGTTAGCTTGTTGATTTAAATGAAAACACTTAAATAAATAATCCTTTTACTCAGTAAAAATAAATATATATTTGTAATTGTATTCGATGAACAAAGGTATGGTTTCTCTACAAAGAGCATTTTTCTTATGAACTGTGAGAAGTCTATATAGGCATTTTGTTTTAAATTTTAGGCATGTTATTTAAATTCTTTTTGCATGGTATAATATAGAAAAACACAAAAAACAACAATTTAAAACACAATGAAATTTATTCTAGGCAACAAATCTAAAACAACATACGTCAGTGTGTTTTAAATTTAATGCCTATAATTTATATGATTGTGTTTTAAATTGTTACGTTTGGTGTTTTTTTCTATAGCATAATTCAAAACATCATGCCTAAAACATAAAACACAATGCCTACATAAACTTGTCATATACTTGTAAGAAGAATACCATTTGTAAACTAAATCTACCCAGTGAACAAATATGAATTAACATAAAATATGTAAGATGCTAGAGAACTTTTGTATGATTTAATTACACTGTCAATGGATACATCATTTCATATTTACACATAGAACATAAAAAAATATAGTCCTGACAGTTATATTAAAACTCGATAGCCATATTGGCTCATAACTAATTATATATGTTGCGCGACGTCTATATGTCCAGGGTCCGCTAGTAGAATTCGGAAGCTTTGTGTGCGACTAATAGAAATAAGCATGTACAATAGAAACAGAGCCGGCCTTGGGTGTGGGTGCGGAGGACCACCGACCATGACATATTTTACCTGGAGGGCACAACACCGGCTGAGATTCAAATCGGTAGTAGATTTGTTTTTAGTTTTTTTTTTTTTTTTAAGCGTGGCCCTTCTTGAATACTTGGGCACTGAGACAATCAAAATCTAAGAGAGAAGGAATCCAATTAGTAGCCATTAATGTGAAATTGAAGCTTTAATGAAGAAAAAGACATTATAAATCAATTGTGTCATTTAACATCAAAACACATAACTCATCTACTCAATTTAATTAGCTATGAGTAAAAATATAAGATGTAGCTACAGGATAAAATTAAAATCAAACAAACTTACTGGATATTTTGTTACTTTTACCCAATTAAAAGGCTTAATACAATAACCTAGTTTAAAAATTGAAAACTTTTTATCCTGATAACTATACATATTTGAGTTTGATAAAAAGATGTTGTCAAGTTTATTATATTATTAGGCCAATCAGTGTGGGGCTCGGCTTGGTCCGTCCTGGACCGTCGCCGGGCCTCAACACCATCCCGGGTAGTCCATCGTCGTCCAAATCGTCGAGGCTGGGACGCTGGAGACGGTCACAAAAGGACAAAAAATTCATCCGTTTGACAACGGCTATTATTTAAAAAAATCAATTTTCATTAAATATTATCCAACGGGCAAATTTATTAAAACTCAAAAAAATTAATAAATTTACTTATAAATACACCCAAAATACCCCATTTTTTACCCACTTCAACCAATTCTCTCTCACAACTTTATACAATTCTTCTACTTTTTATACAATCTTCTACTTTTTATAAAACTCTTCTACTTTTTATAAAACTCTTCTACTTTTGCCATAGATCCATACAACCCGAACAACCCCAACCCGAACCCAAACGCTAACCCAAACCCAAACCCAAACCCAAACCCAAACCCAAACCAAAACGTTTTTACGGTACCCGGCCACTATCCTTCGATGGAAGCGAGTTGGTCATCCTCGCAATTTTCTCTCAACGCTTTATCGGGTTTCCAACAAACACCCAACGCTTTCTCGCAAATGAACCAACTCCAATCAATGCAACAAATGCAATCGTTACAACAAATGATGATGCGAAACCCGTTCAATTCGCAACTTCAATCTCAACCACAACTTTCACCAACACCGATAGAATCGTCACACCAACCACAACCCGTAGAAGATGACGTTGAATGTGTTCCGGAGATGCAATCGCAATCCTCGAAACGGAAAAAAGGAAAGCAAGTGGCGGGTGACAAAGATCAACCTTCGAAAGCCAAGGCAAAACCTTGGACAAGGATCGAGGAGGAGGCGTTAGCGAAGGCGTGGGTTAGCACATCCAAAGCCCCATTGTCGGTATGTAAAAGTATATAAATTTTATACTAAAAATATATAAATTATAAATTTTAATAATACTTTTGTTACATTCTAAAAATATAGGTAACAACCAAATAACGAAGGGTTTTATAAAGCGGCATTAGCAAAGTTCCTTGCGATTATAAAAAAGGTCATTATCGCGATGTCGATTCGATCTCTTCGAAGTGGCGAAAGATGCAACCGATCGTGAACCGGTTTGCGTCGATATATACTAATTTATATACAAGTAATCGTCGTAGTGAGATGAGTGACGAAGATGTTTTCAAAGCGGCGATGCATAAATACAAAACTAGGCATGGGGTCGTTTTCCCACACGTACGGGCTTGGGATGTTTTGCGAACCGATAGCAAGTGGGCGCCGGTTCCAAACGAAGTTGCAATGGGAAAAGATTGAACCTTTTTTTACCCCCAGTGAAATCAAAGTGTTGACGGTGATGAATTAGTTTAAATGTGTGTATGTTTGTGAAAGATCGTGAAGAAAGGCGATATTCACTATATATGTGTCGATGCCCTTCTCATTCAATTTGCCAAACTAACTACAAATTACCTCTCGTATATGTGTTGTTTGCAAATTGTTTTTTGAACAGAAGTTTTAGAATTGAAAAGTCAAAATATAAATTTCTTTGTTGTTTTGAATGCAATAGTCAACATGAGTAGCAAATTTTCAATGATACAACATATTTACAAAACAATTTTTGTAGATTATGTTTGTTTTTTATTAAGATTTAGCCAACACATGTTCACATATTGCACAATAGAGCATTAGCCGATCATGTATGCATATCATCAAAGTAAACCGAACACGTTATCAACACCCCGCCGCAACGTGTGGGTTAGTGTTAACTAGTTATTGTACAAGAAGATATGATTCAAGACCTCGTTGAAGGCTACACAACGGATCGTACAAGAAGACGCGATTCAAGAGTTCGTTGAAGACTACACAGCGGACCATAAAAGAAGACGCGGTTAAGCTCTTGTTAAAGACTATACTTTGAATCATTTTAATTTTGTATTATAATGTACATGTACTACCATTTCCCAAATATGTAAATAGAGTATCTTTATGATTTTTATATTTTATTAATATTATGACCCATATCATAGAGCATTGAAATGAATCAAGATAGCATGATAATCTATATTACGCATAAAATGAAAAATCAATAGCAAGATGTTGAATGTTGGAATGATGTTAGTTATGTGCCTATAGAGACGTAATAATGCAGGAACATGTATATGTTTCTTCATGGGTTGGGCTCAAGGTGGGTCAAGTTCGTCATGGGTTGGGCTCAAGGAAGGACTGGAAGATTGGGTCAGGTTCGAAGGATGGCCCATATGCGAAGGATGAAGTTAACCCAGTGGACTATATGTAATTTTGTTAACTAGAAGGATAATTCGGCCTTATAAAATGACCGAATTGCCTTTCTCGTTAACAGAAATAATAGATGAAGTTAACCCAGTGAACTAAAATGGCAACGATGAAACCTTTTTGGACCCACAAGCGAAAAATGAAACCTTGTACTAAACTAGAGATGGGCATAAAAACCGGTTCCTACCCGATTCCAGTGGACCCGACCCGTACCCGGTTCCGGTTCCTACCCGATGCTCAGAGGAACCAGTCCCAGGTTTAAAAAACCCGACGGGTATTACCCGGTTCTCATATTCTATAAAAAAAACCAACCGTACCCGGTTCCAACCTGTACCCGGTTCCTACCCGTACCCGGTTCCTGTCAGGACCCGATGCCTATCTGTACCCGGCATATTACCGTTGTAACCGATTCTTATGACCGTTGGAACCGAATCTTGAGTATCTCAACACATTAAATGCAAAATATGACCGTTGGAACCGGTTCCTATATGACCGTTGGAACCGGTTACAGTATATATATCACATTTTTCTATTTTTTATTCACATATCTTCTTCTATCTATTTCTTCTCCTTCTTTACATATTTTTAATGGCTTCAAAGAACTCTAAAACCACAAACTCTCCATCCGTCAATAATGTTCCACAAGGTTCAAATGCTCCATTTGTAGTGGGAACATTATCGCATAGCCGCAATATGGATGTTTGGTGCAATTGGGATTTAGTCGAGATGAGCGATGGTTCGCAAAAGGCCCAATGCAAGCATTGTGGCTCCTTGTTAAGCAAGGACTCTAATTCCACTTTAACGAAGCATGCCAAAAAGTATTGCAAAGCTCTAAAAGATTTGACACCCGGTCAAGTTCAACTTTCAAAAGATGGTAAGATTTTCCGCTACGAACAAAAGATAACTCGTGATAGGATGGCGAAGTTGGTCATCAAAAAAGCGTTGCCTTTTGGACACTTTGACGACCCCGATCTCACTAAGCTAATGAACTCGGCCGATATAAAATTATGAATGCCACAATTATAAAATATTGTTTAGAGGATAAAATATTTTCAATATCTTTCGATAACGCCTCAAACAACTCAAATGCGATCCAAAAACTAAAGTTGTACAAACCAATTTGCGATGGTGTTTTTTCCACACAAGATGTGTTGCTCATATTATTAATTTAATTGTGCAAGACGGTTTAAAAAATAAATTTGTAACGGATTTTATTATAGCTTTTAGAACTATGCTTCAAGATGTTTTTAAAAGTGGTAAAGAAAGATATCAAGATTATAAAAAACTTTGTAAAGAAGTTAACCAAAAATTAATTGGTCCTAATTGGGATATCCCAACTCGTTGGAATTCAACTTGTCATATGTTTGAAATGCTTTAAAACAAATGGGCACTTTAAAAGCATTTCATACAACTTTAAGTGATGACTACCAAGTCGACCCTTTTCCCGACACGGCTTGGAATAACATTCAAACACTAAGTAATTTTTTAAAAGTTTTCAAAAAATCAACAACTTTAATTTCCGGTGTTTATTATCCCACTAGTTCTCGAGTTATTTCCGAATTGTATTTGATAACAACTAATTTTAAAAAGTTTGAAAACTCAAGTGACATGTTGAGGAACATGTTGAAACCAATGATCAATAAATTTAAAAAATATTTTTTGGATTTACCACCCGTATTTTTATGTGTCGCCGCTTTAAACCCAATTTTAAACGTAGCGGGTGTTAACGCGTTAGTTGATGAAATTTACGACAAGTTGGATATGCACGAGGAGGATCCAACATTGAAGGCCAAAACTAAAAAACTATTCGACGAATCTTTGAATAAACTTTATGATCATTATTTAAAAAAGTATGGGGAAAAAAATCATACCATTTTTAATGGGGCTTCATCGTCGGCCTCTAACGATGAAACAATTGCCGACCCCATCATAACCATGTTGAACGTCGTTAGAGACGAAACGGCGAAACAACAAAGGGGTAACGAACCATCTAGTGAACTCGGCCGATATAAACTAAGGGATGATGCACTTACTATGACGGCCGAGGAGTATAATAATTTTGACATTTTGGCATGGTGGAAGTCTAAAGAATCGGAATTCCCGATTCTAGCCACCATGGCTCGTGATTTACTAACGGTCCAAGCTTCCACGGTAGCTTCGGAAAGTGTTTACGCCGGTTCTAACAGTATCGAGCAGCTTTATTGAAAAACGCACTGTAACCGGTTACGTATAGTACCCGTACCCGGTTCCACACAGTACCCGTACCCGGTTCCTTGTACCCGAAACCGGTTACGCCGGTTCTAAATATATTGACATGTACCCGGGTTGTATCCGGAACCGGTTCCACTGAGAACCCGGGTCCACTCACTTGTATCCATACCCGGTTCCGGGTTGGACCCGGTTCCGGGTTTTAAGAATACCCGATTATGCCCATCTCTATAATAAACTGGCAAAATGGTACAAACCACATGAACTAAAATGGCATTTAACTCTTTTAATATTAATATGCATCTGATTTGGGCCGAACAATTTCACATAGCTCATTAATTAGAGGAAGCCCATCGTTTGAAATATTCACTATTTCCTTTGGCCCAGCTGGGAACTTATCAATCTTTCCTTGTAGTTTACCTATTGTATACGGCCCATTATCCACATTTAAATTCTCAAGCACTATCTTCGGATGTGGCCTGTGGGTGTTTTATTTCCACTGACCCAATTTCACTGACAGAACCGGAAAGTCGTGTCATACATACGAACACGGACACGACTCAAATATTCGAGGGTTGACTCGAATATGACCTGTTCAACATTTATTTTGGCTTTCACAAGTTAATATATTAAAATTAAGACATTACAAAAAACACAAATGTATATATAGGGCTGTAAACGAACCGAACGAACACGAACAACACCTTGTTTGTGTTCGTTTGTTAAGAAATATATGTGTTTGCGAACCGTTCACGAACACTTATCAAACGAGATTTTATGTTCGTGTTCGTTTGTTAAGGAAATGAAATTTTTCATGTTCGTTTGTGTTTGTTTGTTAATTTTAGGCAACAAACAAAAACGAACATTGACGAACACAAATGAGCACAAACTAATGTTCATGAACACAAATGGAAACAAACGAACACAAACAATCGTTCATAAACAGAATATATAATACACGGACACTAATTAGATATTTAATTTGTCGGAATTTTGAAGTATTAAAATAGATATAAAAACTAAAAACACTAATGAACTATTGAACACAAACAAACACGTTACCGAACGTTCACGAACATAAACGAACGAACACGACATCTGTTCATGTTTGTTCATTTAACTAAACGAACGAAATTTCTTGTTTGTGTTCGTTTGTTTAATAAACAAACGAACACAAACGAACTTCCCGCTGAACGGTTCACGAACTGTTCGTCGAACGTTTGGTTCGTTTACAGCCCTATGAGTATATAATTAATTATGAAATCTTATGTCAATTTATCTTTTAAGTTATAACTATGGCATAAAATACCCACCTTGGTTGACACAAACCCGACCCGATTGACTAAACGGATTCGCGGGTTCAACTTGAAAGTTGAAACTAACCCGGACCCGCTTGGACTAAATCCAAACCTGCAACTTTTATGTTAGATTCGTGTCGTGTGTTCGGATCGTGAACGAAATTCACACCCCTAGGTTTAATATGTTTTCCAAAATATATTTTTCTTTATATTGGTAAACAAAAATTCCTTAAAGAATGCTTTTCATACTGATAATATTTCTTTAAATAATTCTAAGAAAAAAGGTGAAGACTATTATAAGAAACACTTGAATTTCTTTACCCAAAAAAAAAAAAAGAAACACTTGAATTTACAAGTAAATAATGAGTTAAAAGGAAAGAAAGATCGATCTTCAATAGAGAAGACTTTAATTCACCATCATCATGTGCTTAAGCCATGGTTGTAAAACAATGTCGAGTACTCGCTACAAGGTAAAACAAATAAGTTCACCGCTAGATTCATTATAAAGAACTCCAGTATTTGAGTTTTATACATAAGCTGTCACTATGTTAAAAGACTTCATCTTATGGAATGCTTGTACATTTACCCATGTACGATACAAACAGGATACCAAAGTAACAGCAATAATATATATATGTAAACCATTCACCATAGTCCAACTATCACACTTTACCCATGTCCGATACACAAGAGCTCGTCGTGAGCATGAATTGTTGAGTATGTGACGGCTGATGGGAAAAAAGGGCAGCCAGGCCTAACCTTAAATCATATTTTCGGCCAGAAGAATGTATTTGGCAGATCGCTAGTTGCAGTCGTTGATGTATGTCAGTTAAGACCGGACCACACAAATCAATTGTGTTCCTTTATTTTTCTGTTTGCTTAGTTGTTAGTGTACGTGTGTTTATTTCTGTTCTGTTTTGACGTTGCCGCAGGTCAACAGTTGACCAGTCAAAGCATATAGTACCAAAAACAATCATGAGCGAATCCCTCAGGCCTCAAAACATCCAAAAACAAGTCTTACATTATTATTCACGTTACTGTGTATTTTTTAGACGACTGAAGTATTTATCTACTTTGCAAAGTAATACTTCAGTTGTCCAACAAATATACAAAGTAACGGAAATAATAACAGACCACACAACTATTGAAACCAAACAAGCGACCATGCCCAAAAACTCAGAGCACCACGCGTTTTTAAAAAACCGAGAGAGAGGAACGAACGCATATAGAGTTATAGACTTTATCTATAAATTGCTGCAAGTCACTCTGTTACTTGTGAACATTACCATTCATGCTATTACACATTTAAATAGTTGTGTTCACATGTTATAGACTTTATCTCCGGTTCGTTTACATCCCTAGTAGTAGTTTGTGGTTCATTAGTTGCATCTAAGTGTCCCCACTCTCCAATAGTATCGTATACTTACGTCACTAATATAATAAATACTTCAGTATTCGCATTCATAAAATAAATATTTGTAGAGCGGAAGACTCAAATTGCTGACCTTAAGAATTACAGCCATATTCAAGTTGCAGCAGTCCGTGAACTCCGTCTAATCTGGAGAATATCAACACAAACAAACAAAAGTCAAAACTAATTAGTATCAAATTTTAAACAAATTATATACAGAGTGTGAAATCTGTCTAAAATACAAAACCTACTCATAATTTTTGGGGATTCTTCAATTGAGGTCATCGATATTCAGAGTTCTTTGTTTTAATGGACTTCAATCGACATACCAAAATGTCAACCGTCGTATATGAATCAACCGAATTCTTCATAAGTTGGATCCCTCAAATCATCGATCGGTTTCAAACCTTCAATATAATTCAAAGCTCCATTTTCAACAGTATATATAACACAACTTCCCGACACAAATAAAGCAAAACAAGATTCTATAACTCTTATAATCCGTTCCAGATGCACAAATCGATCTATAAATCATCAACCTCTTTAACAACACTGGAAACCAATATATACCACGTTACATCATTCGGTACAAACCCTTTAGCAACACCTCTATTTAGAAGCAAATACGCATCATCAAACATGCTTTCTTTACAATAAGAAGATATTAAAGTATTATAAGTAACCACATCAGGATTCATCCCTTTAAACCGCAAGCTTTCAAACAAATTCACGGCTTCTTGAACATTACCCATCTTGCATAACCCGTTAATCAAACTATTATACGTTACAATGTCCGGAACCATCCCTAAATGCACCATATCCTTCAAGAAATCAAACGCGCGTTGCACTTTACCTGTTTTGCACAACCCGTTGATTAACAGATTGCACGACACCGTACTTGGGTTCACACCCTTCTCCACCATCTCCTCAAACAACCCCCATGCTTTTTCAACGGCTCCGTCTCTACATAACGCCTTTATTAACCCGTTATATGTTATTTCATCAAGTGCGCATCCTCTAAATAACATGTCGCTCACGAGCTTAAAAGCTTCGTGAATCGCACCGCGTTTTAGAAAAGCGTGGATCAACGTGTTGTAAGTGATGGTATCTGGAACAACACCCTCCAACACCATGTCTTGGAACATTTTTAACGCGGTTTCCATTTCGTCAACGTCGCACAACCCGAATATTAACGAGTTGAAAGTGTAAATGTCGGGTTTGCATCCTTCCACACGCATGTCGTCAAACATGTTTAGCGCTTCCGGGATGTTTCGGACTTTACATAGAGCATGTATGATGGAATTGTATCCCACTGTATTTAACCGAAGCCCGTTTTTCGACATTTCACGCATGATCTCACCGGCTTCTTCTAATCGTTGTTCCTTGCAATGCCCATCGATCAAGATTGTGTATGTAACGGTGTTCGGCTCGCACCCTTTTAACGTCATCTCGTTTATCAACTCACGAGCTGAAACTAAACGCCCGGTTTTGCATAAACCGCGAATGAGTGTATTGTACGTATGAATATCCGGCTGGCAGCCGTTTTTAAACATGCTATCACTAATTACCGCTTTACCTTCGTCGAACTGCCCTTTCGATATAAACCCGTTAATTAACATGTTAAACATGAAGCTATTCGGTTCAGGGACTTTGCTAAGAAGAGCCTTAGCTTCTTCAACTTGACCCGTTCGGCACAACCCGTGAATTAGAACTCCGTAAGTTAAAGCATTCGGATTAAACCCACGAAGAAGCATTCGATCAACTAACTTTGCAGCCTCGTGAATCCGTTTCGCCCTACAAAGACCATGAATAACATCGTTAAACGTCTCAACATCTGGCATGCACCCCATGAGTATCATCTCCTCAAAAAGCTTCAACCCTTCGTCAACGCGATCAAACTTACACAACGCGTGCAACAATGTTTGATAAACAACCGCATTCGGCACACACCCATACTTCGTCATACCCCTCAACAACCCACACGCCGCATCCACCTCATTAACCTCACACAACCCTTTCATCACAATCGAAAAACTAAACACATCCGGCGCAACGCCTCTCTGAAGCATTTCATCAAACACATTGCGTGCAACTTTCGAACAACCCCCTTCAACCAACACATCCAACACCGTATTATACGACTTACACCCCGGTTCACACAAATACACAGACCTCATCTCCAACAGCAACCGGGTCGCCTGACCCGGCAACCCGGCCCGTTGATAGTGCCTCATAATCATAACAAAAACACTTTCTTGAAACACAATCCCTTCATCTTTCATCTGCAATAATAACTTATCAACAGTTTTAAACTCACCAAAGCTACAAACTTTATCAATTAAAGTATAATAAACATCAAAAGTATTGCAAAAACTCTTCTGGGTATTGGCCCAATTGAATAACTGGAGTGAAGTTGAAAGATCTAGTGGGAGTTTAAGAAGTTTTTGAAGCTGAATTGGTGTGATTCGGTTGAGGGTTTTGCTGAGGTGTTCGATGTCGAAGGGTTTTAGCAATTGGGTCCAGTCTGTTTCGGATTGGGAACAGTTGTTGCGGTTTGCATGGGATGAATGTAGGGTTTTGAGTGGGGGTTTTAGGGTTTTGAGGATGTGAGTTGGTAAAAGATTGGATCTTTTTAGCATAATGTGAAGGATTTGAGGTGGGGATTGGGAGAGTTTAAGAGGGTTTGTGTAAGATCATGTGTTGAAGATGGAAGAATTTGATTTGGGGGAGTTTGGTGGGAAGACGAGTGTATAGGAGTGAGACACCCACCCATCTAGTGCTACAAACGCACCTTCGATTCCTAGGGAGAGTTGTGTTTGTGTATTTTTGCCAATGAGGTAGTGGTGGCAGGGGTGTTCATGAGCCGAATTGAACCGAACGGAGGTATGCTCGTGCTCGGTTCGGTTTGAAACCGAGCCGCTCCGGCCAATGTTTTTATCGTTGTCTTTGAGATGGATTTTAGCCAATCACTTCCGGCCGAACTTTGGGATACGCCGGAGATGAACGAGAGAAGGTCAGAAGAATGATACAAGAGAAGGCAGTGAGAGATTCAGTCTGAGAGAAAGAGAGAGACTAGGACTAGTTTTGGTGAAATACTGAAATAATGAACTTGAGTCTTGAGAAGAATGAGGGAAATAGGGAATTAGAGATTTAAGGAAATTAGGGTTATTTTACTAAAGTCTAAAACAATAGCAGGAATATCAGATTTCAACTTTTTAATACTAAATATTTATGTTACATGTATATATTTAATAGATATAATATATACATATAATAAAAATAAAATTCGATCGAAACCGAACAAGCGACGAGCGAGCGTACCTATGCTCCTGCTCGGTTCGTTTTTAAACCGAACCGAGCTGCTCGGCTCGGTTTTAACCGAGCAAGGAATCGAACGAGCAAATTTCCGAGCTTTTTCGAACGGTCGTCGAACGATCTTCGAGCGCCGAGTAGTTTGGACAACCCTAGGTGGTGGAGTGGTAAGGGAGAGACTTGGTGTTCTAAGGGACCTAAGTTCGATTCTCGCCCTCCCCATTATTTTCTGTGGCACCTAGTGATGATGGGAGACTAGGCGAATAGGTGGAGATCGCTAGTTCGATCCTTGAACTAAGCGGGTTTTACCTCACCGCACTGTTATGCCTTCGGGCGAGTGTTCACGGGCTTCGGCCCTAGGTGAGGGTTTTCCCCGGTTCGAAGGTGAGTGTATCCCGATGTGGTGAATTTTGTCAGTAGCCTATTTGGAGGATTGATTGGTCGTTCAAAACAAAAAGAAGTGACACATCAATGCAAGCTTAATTTGGGGCTGTTTGTATTTTATGTGTTTTTTTTTTAATGATGAACGAAAGTTTGATTATCCCGGTAAAACTAATGACAAAGGGTCACATGCCTCTGCGAATGCAGAAGCGCTGGAGACCCAGTTTGTCACCATTTCAAATGAAATTTTCCACCCAAATGCCTACTGTGATAAAATCACTGATTTAACCTAAAGCAATTTTGCTCTAGACTCGACTCGACTCAAACCCATAAGCTCCACGTTGGGAGGTGACGAGACTCCTAATACCACACCAAAACTGATAGATCAGCCTTACTTCGTGAGGTCAGGATGAGGTGCCCTTCTATTTCTTTGTGTGTGGAATTTCTATATGGGCAGCCAGCAAGATTGTATCTTGGAGATGGGCACATTTGGTCTACCACGGGAGTTCAGCAAGGGGACCCATTGGGACCACTTCTTTTCGCTCTTGTTTTGCACCCCCTTGTGCATCATATTAGAGACAAATGCAAGCTTCTCCTTCATGCTTGGTATCTTGATGATGGGACTGTCATTGGAAGTTCAGAAGAGGTGGCTAGAGTATTGGACATCATTAGGGTGTCGGGTCCAACATTGAGTCTTGAACTTAATATTAAGAAAACTGAGCTATTTTGGCCTTCTTGTGACGGTAGCAAGTTTCGTGAAGGGTTATTTCCTAAGGACATCGGGAGGCCATTAGTGGGGGTGAAGCTTCTTGGGGGGCTGTTAGTAGAGACGCAAGCTTTATTAGTGGGTTAGCAAAGAAAAGAGCTGCTAAGGCAGTAGATTTGATGTGTCTTCTACCGAAATTAGGTGACCCGCAGAGTGAACTACTCTTGCTTCGATCCTGTATGGGCATTACCAAACTTTTCTTTGGCTTGAGGACATGCCAACTTGTACACATGGAAGATGCAGCGTTGTTCTTTGACAAAGGTTTGCGTGAGGCGATTAAGGAGTTGGTGGTTTGTGGAGGTCCTTTCTTTGGAGACCTCCAGTGGCGACTTGCTTCACTACCTATTAGGTTTGGAGGTTTGGGGTTGTATTCAGCTGTAGAGGCTTCATCCTACGCTTTTGTGGCCTCGAGGGCCCAATCATGGGTGCTACAGGACCACATCTTAAGAGACAGTGGCATATGCGGTATGGATTCTGATTATGTTTGTGCTATGGCTTGTCTTCGTGATACGATTCCAAGCTTTGACTTCAGCGGTTTCACTAATAAGGACACCGACCCCCCTAAAGCCCAACATGAATTGGCGAGTGCTCTTTTTAGTAAAATTGTCCACGAAATCGAAGTGAAGTTTGACTTGACCGTTAGACAAAAAGTCGTTTTTGAGTGTCTCCGAGCACCACATGCACAAGATTTTCTTCTTGCTATACCTATAGATGGGTTAGGCCAGCATATGTCGCCGGTGGAGTACCGTACTATCCTTAAGTATCGCCTCATGATTCCTTTATTCCCAGTTGATGAGGTATGCCCAGTTTGTCATAAGGCGTGTTTGGATTCTTTTGGTGAGCATGCAGTTCATTGCAGAGAGCTCCCGGGGTTCAAATATCGACATGATTTGGTTAGGGATGTCCTTTTTGACATATTCAGGTGCGCTGGTATTTCGGCTAAGAAAGAGGCACCCGTTAATTTCTTAACGGACCCGTTGGAAGGGAGATCTACCCTTCGACCAGCCGACATTCTGGTCTTTGGATGGGTAGGAGGAAAACACGCCTGTGTGGATTTAACAGGGGTTTCCCCGCTGGTGGGCTTAGGGAGTAGTGATTTCACAGTGGGCCAGGCTGCTTTAAAGGCTGCTTCGGATAAAGTGATCAAGCATGAGAAAGCGTGCCTTGACAACCAGCACGTGTTTATCCCATTTGCTTTTGAAACTTTTGGTTTTCGAGCGCCAGAGGCTGTGGACCTACTTAGTCGAGTTCAAAGGGTCATGCATAGTAATGTTATGACCCCGAGATCTATGGACGTAGTTTTTAAAAGGCTTAGTTTTGCTATTCAAAAAGGGGTAGCGGCGCAGCTTGTTGTCCGTTTACCAACTATCTCGATGTAAATTTCTAATTAATTAGGTTTATTAATAATTGAATAAAAGCCACATAGGCACCATTTATTTAAAAAAAAACTGATAGGTATTGTTTGGTTTGTTGGAATTTATATTTGAGATTAAAATTCAACATAAAATGTTATTTTTTATCATAAAAGAAAGGGATTTAAATGGTAGGGGGTTTTATAAAATTGTTCAAAAGGGGAATTTTATAAATTTGAATGATTTTCGAAATCTTGAATAATTTAGACAGATTTTAAGCACTTTTGGGAACTTGGGTTTTTACAATTTGGACAAATATACCTACGAGCTCTCTTGTCTTACGATTGAACTTAAGTTGTATTTAATTATCTCTAAGGGGCTGTTTGGCAACTTCTGAATGGTTAAGTGCTGAGGTAGTAAGAGATCTGAACCATTAAGTGTTGAACTAGTAAGATGTCTGAACCATCATTAGGAGCCAGTATAATGCTTAACCGTTTAGTAAGGCTGACAAATCGTGTCTTAACAGGTTTAACAGGTTTCTGACGGCGCGCACAACATAAGTTTCAAACATGATTACGACTCGTTTGACTACTTTCTACCTCATGTTTATAAAACAGTTTTTTGTTTTATGTACAAAGATGAATAAATGATAGATCCTAACATTGTAATTTTAATTATTTTAAAAATTAAAAAAGTCAAAGGGTGTATTTTTCAGTCAAACAGGTCTAATCGTGTCTTAACAGGTACCCAATTGTCAGCCCTACCGTTTAGAGGCAAATGTCTGACCAATTCAGATTAGAGATCTTAACCATTCAGACTCAGTATAATGCTTAATCATTCAGTGGCAAATGTCTGAACCATTCAGACATCTGCTCGCGAAACAAACAGTCTGAACCATTAAGTGTTGAACCGGTAAGAGGTCTGAACCATTAAGAGCCTCATTAAGAGGCAAACAAACAGCCTCTAAGCGTCTTGACCTTGAGTATTAGAATCCAATATAATTTCTTCAAGGTGACTTTAATTCAATATGTTTCTTATTTTTTTTCTTTGGTTTTCATCTTGTTTTGGGTGTATTTGATCTGTAGTATTTAGAATTTTTCTAGGTCTACCTTTTTGGAATTTAGTTCAATTACACAAACTTATATTATAGTTGTCATAAAAAAAAAAAGTAAATTATAGTTTTTCTAATATACAAGTTTTTGTGGAATTTAGGGCATTTGAGTCTAAAATGACTCGAAATCATAAAAGGTGTAGAACAAACTATAAAACCCACAAGTGTACATGCGTGAGTTTGAGATGAGCGGTAATTGCGTCCATTAAATATACAAAAGTTGAACACAACAACTATAACGTGTTGGATACACCGTTTTAATGGAGAAGGGGTGTTTACGTAATCGAGAATCATTACAACACCAATGTTCACACATTGTAGCAATATTAGACTCTCAGTTGCAAATATATATATTTTTTTTTTTAACGGCAGCAACTATATTTAAATATAGAGAATATCAAGAATGAGAAACAAGCGGAAACAAAAACAACATTAAACAATCGACGAAATATCAAAATCTACCCAGCTTTTCCAATCCAAAGACACACCCTTGGCTCTATTTTTTATCCACAAAAAGGTATCCTCTTTGATGTTGTCAACGATCCTCCGCACCGGCTCCATGACCCCATTGAACTCTTTGTTATTTCTAGCTAACCATAACCGCCAAAGGCTGCCCAGAGTGACGAGATGAACGACCCGTTTCCATCTCTTGGAACCGACCTGAGACTGAAAATGCGTCAGAATCTGTGTAGCCGATATCCCGTCACTTAGAACCGTAATCTTCATCCAGCGACAAATATTCCACCACACACTTTTTGCCCAAAGGCAATCTGCAAAAATGTGATCGGTCGTTTCGTCACGGAGATAGCATCTGCTGCATTTTAGCTCAGTCAAGTGAACGCCTTTGTTTGCTAAATCTACCTTAGTTGCCACCTTACCCGACTCCGCCCTCCACGCATGATAATTGACCTTTAGCGGAGCCCAAGCATTCCAGTGAAACTTGCCCCCATCCGTGAAGACCGAAGCTTTAACATCGATCTCGGCCCGAATACTCTTTGTTGAAAACTGCTCTCCGGCTTCGTTCGCCCAAACCCAATGATCTTCTTCGCCCGAAAACTGTTGCTGTTGAAGCAAACTCATAAGGTTTCCGAGTTCGGCCCACTCTGCATTGCAGTTTGGGTGTTTAACCCAAGCCCAACACCATTGACGGGTACCGCCTGTTACATCGAAACAGGAAGAAACCAATGCTGTTTTGTCTGATGCAAGTTTAAAAACTTTAGGAAATAACATTTTCAACGGACCGCGCCCAGTCCAGTTATCAAACCACATACTCGTCTTCATTCTGTTACCCATTTTCACTCCGAGTTGGTCACTGATACTAATACCCATCTTCCCTAGGTTCCCATCGACACCAGTAATGTCTTTCCACCAACCCGATATGTTTTTATTCAAAGGGACCATTAAATTCCCTTTAACTGGCCCGTGTATAGCTGCGATAACTCGAGCCCACAGCTGGTACGGTTCATCCCTAATGCGCCACCACCATTTGGCCACCATAGCCAAATTAAAAGACTCCAACCCGCCTATCCCAAGCCCACCTTGTCCCTTTGCCCGCAACATCTTCTTCCACCGAACCCAACAAATTTTATTCCTGGATCCCACTTGGCCCCAGACGAACTTCCTCCTAATTCCCTCGAGAGTTTTAAGGACCGCTTTTGGAGCCTTAAAAATCCCAAGAAAGTAGGAAGAGATGCTGCCCAAGACTGATTTGGCGAGCGTCACGCGACCTGCGAACGAAAGGGTCTTAGCTTTCCACCCGTTTAACCTTTTCTGAACACGTTTTATGACCAGCTCCCAATGCTTCACCCTTTTCAAGTTTGCTCCTATTGGGAGCCCCAAGTAATCAAACGGAAAGACACCCACCCCACATTTGAAGATATCCGCCACTTCGTTGATTTCAGATTCAGAAGCTCCTATGCCAAATACTTTGCTTTTGCGTAAATTAACATTTAACCCGGTGAGGAGACTAAAGCATCTGAGGAGCCTGTGAATATTTTTAGCATTCTGGTTCGACCACTCGCAAAGGAACATCACATCATCCGCATAACTAAGATGCGTGAGCGTTGGGCCATCATTGGGTAGTTTAATCCCGTAATAAGACCCGCCTCCTTAGCCCGGTTCATGATCATGTCTAAAACTTCGAGTGCCAATATAAAAAGAGGAGGTGAAAGAGGATCCCCTTGACGGAGCCCCCTTTTGTAGCAAAATTCACCAGTAGGTGAACCATTTAAAATTACCGAGCCTTTCCCCGATTTTAGACACGCGGTCACCCAAGCCTTCCATTTATCCGAAAACTTCATACACTCCAAAACCCTTAGCAAAAACTTCCAATTCAAAGTATCGTACGCTTTCGCGAAGTCAACTTTGAATAACAAAATTTTAGATTTGCACTTCTTCGCCCAAGAAACCACTGCTAACCACAAGCGGCCCATCAAGAATATTTCGACATCACGGTTGCAATTGAATTAGACATCACAGTTGTCGCCGGTTTAGGCACATCATTATCATTATCATTAACATTGCAAATGCTTTTATCGTCTTTACCAAGGAAACACTTGAAACATAATTTCAAACTCACAAAGAAAGTCACCTTAATGTTTTTTTAACTAGCTTTATAGAGTTTTATAAGAAATTTTAGCATGTGTATAGGAGCCAACATAGGATAAGAAGCACAGGACACCATTGAGAGGCAAAATCGTGAAGACGATGGGCATGAGTGATGTTTTTCTCCGTTGTTTTTACAATTAAATACAAACGAATCATTTGAAGCCTCATCACCCAACGATCACATTTCATTTGATCATAACACATATGTGAGCGTGAAACACCACGGTCTATGTTGTGGTTTTATCACATTTTACATTGACCATAACACATAACGTTAGCAACAGTGAAACAAATGGCATCAATAAACTTTGTTTGATGTGTTACAGGGCATCTTATACTTTGTTTATATATTTTATATACATATCTAATGCTTGAATGACAATAATGTAACAGTTTCAAAGAGGGCACTAATAAAAAAATATATTTCCTGAAATAATACGTAAAGCTATATGTATATAACTAAAAATATTAAAGCAAACACGAAAGTCCAAAATCAACATAAACAAAATGTTAGTAAAAAAAATAAAATTATAAACCCCCCCCCCCCCCCCCCCCCAAATCAACATACAGGTCAAAAGTCACTTTACCTATCAAGTGATAATATTCCCTGGGCAAGGCCCCAAAAACCTGATGTTATATGGTTGTAAGCAATGTTTTGAAAACGACCAATTCAAACCAGGCAACCAGCCGGTTGTACCGGTTGAACCGTCCGGTTAAACCGCCTGATACACCCGGTTAAACAGTTACTGAGTCAAATCCAGTACGTCATAAAAACCGGATTTTAAAACATTGGTTGTAAGTTGTATAACTAGAGGTGTAAAAAACGGTTTGGGCCCTGTTATGACACAAATTGGTAATAGGAGAAGAATAATCTCAAATCATCGATGCATCAATCTCATTAATCAGGTCACTTAAGTACAACCTTAGTTGTTTTGACTTACACAATTGACACTTGATAATAGGATAGTTACAAAATAAACCATCTACTTGTTATTTTCTTATTAGACTGTAACAGGCCCCAACCCAGGCCAGTGGTTTGGCACTTCGACATAGATTCGAGATTTTTGTGTTGAGAACCGGCTCCAACCTGAACAGAGTTGGGCAGATAGAAAACGATTTTAACACTTCAAACCGCTTTGCACCCGGTCCAAATCGGTTTAAGTGGGCTGGGTTTTTCAACCCAAAAAACGGTTTATAACCCGAACCAGTTTGGGCCAAACCGGTTTGAGCCTAAGGTATAAAAAACCGGATCGGTTTACAACCCGAACGGGTTTGAGCCCAAACCGAGTTTTGTACACCTCTAGTTGTAAGCCCAAACCCAAACCAGGCTTTCAAGAATCATGACCAGTCATGCTTTTAGGGCAAGGGACCAGGATAGATCATGTTTCATGTCCGACTAGAAAACACCACAAAATCATACGCCCAACACTTTGAACTAAAATCATACTTTAAACAAAACCACATTACTTACAGAATAACGTAACATATCCTACAAAGGGTGGGAATCTCAGTTCTAATTGTTCAACCCAATCCCATGGTTCTAACGCTTAAAAACGGAATGCAAACACTTACTACAATGAGCCACACTGAGCCGTGCGTGTTTGAAGAACAGTTCTTGCGGCCTCTTTCACCACTTGACCACTTGCATAGTGATGTCTACAAACCGGCATGTATACATCTGCACCAGCAACCAGTTCTCTCTCGGTTTCGTCGGTCTTCCTTAACGTAAAAGATGCGGGCTTTCCACACAGCTCGCATTTCGCCTTTAACTTGGTTATAGAGTCTGCAATCGGTATTATATCAAGCACTCCAAAGCTCCTTCTGCAAACCATACATAAAACATTCAATCATCAGATAACATCATAACTATATATTGCGTAAAATTGAAGACTATTGAGCATTACCTTAAATAGTCACCGTCTAAACCAGCAACAATTACGGTTTTGCCATCATGGTCAGCGGCCTTGATGCAGAAATCATAGAGGTCTTCAAAAAACTGAGCTTCATCGATTCCGATCACCTCTAGCTATTACCACCGCACAACAGCCGAATGAAAGAAAAAATTACTATACAAACTACATTCCATTTAAAAAAACAAACAAACAAAAGATAAACAGTTTTTATCTATTTTCCATCAACCGAAAGGCTACTGCGGTTTTTATTCTCCCGCCATGCAATGTCGCCCACTACACACACACACACACACATATATATATATATATATATATATATATATATATATATATATATATATATATATATATAAAGTATATTGTACATTACGGCTTAACGTACTTCACGTACAACAACGTGCGTGATTTGTTATATAACATGCGTGACTAATGTTTTCAATATGCGTGATTATTGTGTTTCAACATGCGTGATTTTGGATTTTTGAGTTATAACGTGCGTGATTTTAAAATGAACGTGCGTAATTACCTGTTGTACGTGATGTACGTTAAGCCGTAATGTACGTTAACCTTCCTCTATATATATATATATATAGAGAGAGAGAGAGAGAGAGAAAGTATAATGTACAAAACGCCTTATCGTACATAACGTACGCGACGAAATTACGCTAGTTCATTTGAAAATCACGCAAGTTATGAAGTTGAAACCCTAATCACGCTTTGTACATAATCACGCATAAGTGTGCATAATCACGCATGGCAAAATTGTTCAAAATATAATCACGCACGTTGTAAACTTAATCACGCATGTTGTAATTTCGTCACGTACGTAATGTACGTTAAACAGTTTTGTACGTTAACCTTTCTCTATCTCTCTCTCTCTCTCTCTCTCTATATATATATATATATATATATATATATATATATATAAAAGAGATGGCTAGGCCTGTAAACGAGCCGAACATTCATGAACTGTTCGATGGGAAGTTCGTTTATTAAAATAAACAAACGAACATTAACAAACTTTTTTGCTCATTTAAGTAAACGAACGAACACAAGCACTTGTTTTGTTCGTTCATTTATGCTCGTGAAAGTCCGTTTATGTTCGTTATGTTCGTTTAAATTTTAATAACTACATAAGTAGTGATATTTATATAAATAAAAACAAACAATAAACTAGAGATCTAACTACTTATATAAAAATAACCAATTGATAATTAGGCTTCAGAGTAATAAAATTGGGCTTTCGAATTGAACTTATCGTAATTAGTCACTGGTTTATATAAGAAACTACGTTCGTTTGTGTTTAGTCAATTATGTTCATTTAAATTTGTTATGTTTATTAAATTATGTTCGTATAAGTTTGCTTGTTTATGTTTGTGAATTGTTCTTTTAGGTTTTAAACAAACAAACATAAACGAACATGATCATTTTTTTATGAACAAACATGAACATAAAAGTGTGTTCGATTATATGTGCGTGTTCGGTTAAAGTTAAATGAACGAACACAAACATGCACGTGTTCGTGTCCGTTCGGTTACAGTCTTTATTTTTTTACCAAATTCAAAACTCAAAAAATAAGTTTCGCATTGAAGTTACCTTATGATACGCTTCAAGACCGATTCTTTCTTTGAATGATGATAAAGCAGTCAGTGGCCAACATGGTAACTTCTCTCCATCATGCGTCACAATGGAATCCAATGCATATCTTGTATCCTTGCTGGACTTTATAACAGCTACATTTCTGTGTGAAAATAGATGCTGAATAATTAACGTATTCACCAGAAAAGTCAATAATTCTTCACACTAAATTCCAAACCAAAAGATAAACGCAAATAGACATCTAGCTAAATACCATAAGAAAAACAAATAATAAATACAAACATGAATAAATGGCATTTTAGTTGATGTTTCTTATAAGAAATTGCCAACGGTAATGCTATTCAAAAAGCAATAGCTCATGAAACTGAAGCTTTAATAAATGTAGAGTGACCAAAAATCACTAGTTGCAGTAGACTATACTAACTAGTAACTAGAGATGACGATCTCGACCCCTTTACTTGCAAATGAGTCTAATGAGTAAAATGAAAACAATATATTAGCTTACAACGATGTGTTTTTAGTGCAGACAACAATGTCAATCAAAAAGGGTAATTGCACGGTACCCCTGACCGCGGGAGGGATCTCCCTCCCCAAGCTAGCGACCCGGCAACGCTGCCTGGCGGTGACTACCCAGCCGTTTCGAGGGGAGCGAAGAGCCTGCAAGCAGGATTCGAACCCGAGCACTTTAGGCCTCGAACCGGTTTAACTTGGGAGCCGGTGGCCATTGGGCTGACACAATCAATTTATTCAGTAAATTAGATTATTACTAAAACAACAGAACTATTGAAATCATATATGACAATACTTGCTTATAAAAATAAAAATAAAATTGTTCCAGGTCACAAAACCCGACACGTACCTTACACCCGATCCACTCGACTCACCCATTTTACCACCTCTAGTACTAACCTTTTATGTGGTATCAATTCTCTGGTAATACCACCTCGTACCTACTACATTTTAACATCAAACCCATCATCATATCATACCCATATTAAAGATGAGCATGTCCCTCATGCATTAATCAACGCTAGTACCGATGAAATCCGGAAAATAGCCTGCGTTTTTTAAAACGCAATTCATATCCTTGATCAACTCATATATTTGTTGCGTTTGTTCATGCATGTTGTGTCCCATAAAGAAAAAATGAACCTTTTTTTGCACCTCAATCATACTATAACCGGGCTCCTTTTTCATCCCGAGTTCCTTTAACCCGCTTCTAATCTCCGCAACGTTACTCCACTGATCAAAAGTCGCAAACGCATTCGATAAAACGACATACTTACCAACATTATCCGTTTCCAGTTCAAAGTAATTTTTCGCAGCAATTTTCATCATTTCCATGTTTCCGTAAACCTTACATGCCTGAAGAAGCGCGCCCCATATCACCGGATGTCGTTTACACGGTGCGTTTTTCACAAACTCGTAAGCTTCATCTAACTTTCCCGAACGTCCTAGAATGTCCACCATTGCTGCGTAATGTTTTTCTCCGGGCTGAATCCCGTAATCGTTTTTCATTGAATGGAAGTAATCCCGACCCTCGTTAACCAAACCTCCGTGACTACAAGCGGAAAGAACCGCAAGAAACGTAACATTGTTCGGTCTAAATCCTTCGTCTATCATCCTATCGAAACATTCCAATACCTCTTTGACTCTCCCGTGTTGACCATATCCGGATATTAAGGAAGTCCATGTAATGACGTTTTTATCGGATGACTTATTAAATACTCGATGCCCGTCATACGCACAGCTACATTTGAAATACATATCAATAAGCGCACTATTCACAACAACGTTACCGCATATATGGTTTTTAATCAAACCCGCATGTGCTTGTTTACCCTTCTCTAACATCGCCAGAGTAGCACACGCCCTGAAAACCGACGCGAAAGTGAACTGGTCGGGCATTAAACCGCTTCGTCTCATTTCATCATAAAGATTTAATCCCGTTTCTTGGAGACCCTTTTGCACGTATCCCGCAATCATTGCGTTCCACGAAATCACGTTGGGCGTGACTAATGTATCGAAAATAATATGAGCGGTAACTAGATCTCCGGACTTTGCGTACAATATTAACAACTTGATGTTCAAATACGTGTTGGGAACGAACCCAGTCGTGACCATTTGTGAATGAATTCTTCGGCCGAGATGATAGTTTTTTTTGAATATGCAATCTTGCAAAAGAAGAGAATACGTCTCTGGGCCCACCTGGCGTCCGGTTTGACACAGTAATCGAATTGCCTCGACCAGTCTTCCGGAAAAACATAGGTTCTTCAATGTCGCATCCGTGCTAACGACAACATTAGGGAACCTAGCCTGAAATCTGGGAATACCTTACTAGTGATATAATTGGATTCAGCTATTGGAACAGAAAGCATGAAGTAAATTTTATATGCATCTTCATAAAACAGATTATATATATGAAGACTGAGAGAAGGGCTAGAGCTTTGGTCTCAGTCCCTCAGACACACATGTTGAATGTGTAGCCTCATGAGTTTCTGTATGGGCATGTAAAACACTTTAACACTAACAACACTTAATATCACAATTCACAAAGCTGCCTATCAATCATGGCACAATAATCTTTCACACACAGTGCATAATATCCACACAAACTGCACAAATATGAACTGTTTATGTCATAGTTATTAAAGGCGCGAAGCGCACTCTAGGCGCATAGGCTCCGATTAGGGCCTAGGCGATAGGCGCAAAAAAAGCGTGGGCCCTAGAAAAAAAAGCGCACTTAAATAAAAAAATTAAAAAGTTCATTAAGGGAATAAAGTACTCAAAACCAAAACAATAATGTTCATACTAGCACATAAAAGTCTCAGATAACAAAATACTTAAAACCAAAATGTTCATAGCACTTAAAAAGTATCAGATAACAAAATACTTAAAACCAAAATGCTCAAACTCGAAAACAAAAGGTTCACTAAAGTAATAATGAGTAAAACTTGAAAGCCAAAAGAACTGAATAATCTTGATAACACGAACTGAATAATTTGATAATTCGAACTGAAAAATGTGATAATAAACTGATATCATCAGTTTAAACTTAAAGCCCTATAAATACTGCAGAAAAAGTGGAAATTACCAATTAAAAAAATAAAAATCATAAATCATTAATTATGCATGGGAAGAATTAAGTTGCGCTATTATTACCTAGGAACTATAAGCGCAGTAAATGCGAATCGCCCAGAAAAAGCGCCTAGGCGCCAAAAGCGCTCGCTTTTGATAACTCTGGTTTATGTAGACAACCAATCATTAACAAGCATGTGGTTTTGACTTGTACGGAACCATGGATAACAGTAGGTAAGAAAACTAGAAAAGGGCTCGGCTTGCTTATCTTAACGAACTGAAATGTTGAGCTGAGCTCAAGAAGTGTATTTTAAACCCACACATTGTATATATTACAATTTATGTTATACCATTAAATTCGTATATATATGCATATTACAATCAATCTTGGCTTGTTTACAAACGGCGAAGCTTGAAAATTTCCACCGGGGTCGGAAGTCACCGGACCTAAAATTCTATATAAGTAAAAAAATTTATAAAACCGGGGGTCGAAAACATACACGCCTAAAAATTCTATACAGAACATACATACATAACACTACTGAGCGAAAAGTTTGGGGTCGGGCGGCCCGGCCCCTTCAAAGCTGCGCCTCTGCAAAACGCAAGCTTTTTTCGAGCTAACCACAATCCAAAGTAAACAAACAAATAAATAAATAAATTCAGTAAGTTTACAAACCTGCCATTGGAGCTTTCAGACTTAATCCGTCTCAGCAAAGTAGTGGTTTTTCCGGCAAACATAGGCCCCACAATCACGTGAACTTCACCCTCCGGTTGGTAACACCGGCCGTTCACATCTGTGCTTGAAGAATAGCAACAAAACGAAGATGCAGATGGTCTACGAGACCGTAATCCACGGAGAAAATTAGGGTTTTTAACAGATACGAAATTGTAAACGGAGGATAACGAGTTATAGGGATTAAATACAAGATTTGGGGATAAGATTGAGGGTGATCTTGTTGAAGAGATTAGTGATTTCATCATCAGTTTAGGTTAGAGGATGCAGAGTGAAGATGGAGATTGTGGAATGAGATGAAAATTAGGGTTTATAGGGTTTTGGGGATTTTAGCGAAAGGGAGAAATGTTATGAAAAAAAAAAATTATCTTCAATAATTACAGAAAACATACTCCATGTTTGCAAACATTTACAAGTTATGTCATTTAGCCATAACTTAGTTAATTTTTATGGTTAAATCTGACTAAATGGACCCCACATAAGGTATATTAGTCATTTTACCCTAAATAATAAATAAATTTATAAAAAAATCATATATTTTTTCTCTCTCTCTTTTAATGGCAGATCTCTTTACATCAATCATTCTCTTTCTCTCTCTTAACTCTCTCTCTCTCCCCCTCTTCACACAACCATTCTAGCACCACCACCACCGTAAACAACCCACCACCACCATCGCCACTACCAACCCACCACTATCATCGTCTTCCACCACCACCAAATTTACCCTTACAGTCAAAACAGATAAATCAGTTGCACATTTCAACTACATAATTTACCCTATCACATACACTTCAGATTCAATTCAATCAAAACAAGTCAATATAAATGAGAAATTAAACAACAAAACGTTTACCGTGTAAGTAATCATTGATTACCGCTAGATCTAACTGAGAAACTGACGACGAAATCTACGTTCAGCTCTCCTCCGGAAACACCGACTAGCATCCAGCCACGGACTAACGCGTCGGACCTCCGCCACCAGTGGTACTTTTCCGGTAAGGTATCAGGCGGCGGCGGCGGTGGTGGATCGAGTGTGTCGTCGATGAAGCTGAGCATGTTGTGGCCTTCGATGAGGCAGAGCATCTGTGTTCGCCATAGTGGATAGTTGGTGTGGCCGGAGAGCTTGACGAAGATGAAATTGGTGACGTTGACGGTGTATGGATAGGAGTATGGTGACTGTCGTTTAAAGAGAGAGAGGGGCAAGATCTGAATTTTTTATAATTTTATTTTTTTAGTATTTAGGGTAAAATGACCAATATACCCTTATGTGGGGTCCATTTGGTTAGATTTAACCACAAAATTAACTGAGTGAGGGGTAAAGGATATAACTTGCAAGGGCTTACAAACATCGAATACGTTTTCTGTAATTATTGAAGACAAATGACAAAGTTTGCAGTAAGTGACATACATAAAGGACGATTTTTGTAATTTACTCTTAAAAGAACCGGTATCAAGTATAGGGTATAACCGGTATCGGATATAGGGTATGACCGGTTACGGGTATAAAATGAGTATGGTTTCGGTACGGGTATTGAGCTCAATATGTATACCCTATCAATACCCTACGAGTAGGGTTGGGTTACAGGTATAAAACACCCGTGTACAAAAATAATCACTTCTGGGTTTTTTTTTCTCAAGTCCGATTCCATGTATAGGGTTTTCTTACACCTCTAAGAACGAACACATAATTTCATAGATCAACTAACGGTAAAAGTTGGAGGGAGGAAACCACTAAAGGTTTATTTTTTTACTTCTAAACTACAGTGAAAAGCGGATACACGTTATTTATATAATCTTAAATTAAAAGGTCGGTGACCACGTGTCACTCGTTAGTTTACTTTATTATATAGTTTATATTAGATTAGATTTTGATTAGATTTATAGTAGGATTAACATTTGCCACTAAAAAAATACTAATAAAATTATTGTAGAATAAGCTACCAAATTAGACTCTAATTCGTATGCTAACATTTGGAAACAATTCAAACAAGTTGACCTATCTACTTGGCTAGCACTACAAGCCTTTTTGAAGTTTGAATTTTGAAATTTCTAACACAATAAACATCATTATTATACAAGTTATATAGATTTAATCTTAAATTCTGTTTCGAAATTTTGTTTATTGTCTCTAGAGCATTCAACTATCGGCCCCAACTATATGGGTTATTGGAATTTATGTAACACATCGTAAAATCGTGTCCAATGATGTGTTGACACGTGTAATAAACCCTAATAAAGTCAAACGTTGACTATGAGGGACTAATTTCGTCAAAATCGAAAACCTTGATTTTAAATGGACTGAAAGTGTCAACATGCTTAAACTAAGCCTCTGAGTGACCTTATACGGTGTCCGTATTCTCAAATGAGCCATTGGATGGACGAGAGGAGCCGTATGCATAATTATGTGGAAGTTTGCGCGTCGAAGGGTTAAAAGTGTCAACATGTTAATTCTTACCTCTGAGTGACCTTTTAACGAACCGAGAGCTTCATTATGTTTTCATCATATTCTCGGGAATGCCTAATATTGGCTATGCAAGGTTTTTATGCCAACAAGTGAAGTTACGCGCAAGTTTGTAAGTTAGAGGGGTTAAAAGCATCAACATGTTTAATTACACCTCTGAATGACCTTTTAACGAACCCGAAGCTTTTTGATGTGCCATCATACTTTTGAGAATCCTTAATATGGGCTACATAGGGCTTTGATGCCATTAAATGATGATACGCGTAAGTTTGCGTATTAGAATGACCAAAAGCGTCAACTTTTGAATCTACGCCTTTTGGTGACCAGTTAAGCGAACAGGAGAGTAGTAATATTTAAGTATATTCTTGGGAATGCCCATTATGGGCCATGGAAGGCTTGGATATCATTAAACAACGTTTCGCGCTACTTTACGCAATTAAAGGACTAATTGCGTCAAACTGCAAAAGTATGCCGATTCGTATGGTAACGGACCTTCCGGAATATGACCATGAGTTAATCATACCCTAATTATCCTTTTTATAGCTTAGATATAGGCTTAGAGGTGTTTGGTGCGCAAAAATAAACTTTTACGTCATGCAGGGACTAAAAGTGTCAAAAAGTGCACAAGTTTGCATTTTCGCGCATATCTTGCAATCTGAATATATCCGGACACCCAAAAATTTATGTAAGCACTAAAATATTTTATTTTAGTGTTTGGCTTGATAAAATTCCATTCGTCGCGTCGTTTGGATCGTTTTCGCGTTCGTCCATGTTTCGTCGTAATTAGACGAACAACGTGACCGTACGACCAAATGAACCGACATCCGACATGTTTTTGATCATGGTTGAAGTTATATATACTTTATCTTCCTTATAGATCTTAGAAATGGGGTTAACGTGTGTTAGATGTGCCAAAACTCAACGATACGCGTTCATGGGCCAAAACTGCCAACTAATGAAACTTTGTGATTTCAGACCAGGTCCTTACGGACCGTATACCAAGGACCTTATGGTCCGTAAGCAAGTGCCAGTGACGAAAATTTTCTTACAGCCCAATCAAACCACTTATCACAATGTATTCGAAACTAGGGGCTGCAAACCGACTTAGGACACGTGTTTAGGCACTTGTCATCATCCTAGGGACTCCTCTAACACCTGGAATGATCTCTAAATTCCCCCAAAACCTATAAATACTTGAAGCCTTCATTCATTTTCTTCACACTTTTCATTCCAACTTCTCTACTCACACATCTGGAGCTCCTGATCTGATTGGGACTTATATTCTTGTAGAAAAGATAGCTAGGACTCATGTAAGTGTCTTAAGCCCTCTCATTAGTTCAGTTTTATGCTTTAAGAACCGAAAAGTCAAATATCGTATATAAACTTTGACTTTCGAATTAAACTCTCATGGTCCAGCCACTAACCAAATTAAAAGTGGGTATAAGACCATAGTTAGGTAGGTGATTAACCCCTGAAAGGGCACCTCCTAATTCCTTTATTTGCTTAGTTAATTGTCGGGTCAAACTATTTAATTAAAAAGTCAAACTTGGCAGAATTGTGGTTAATAAGTAAAACCAATAATACAAAGGTTATAAATTATATTTAATCCTTTAATAACTTGGTAATTATTATTTAAACATGTCTAAACATGTTTAACCCGACAATTCTAAGTTTAGGGTCAGTTCGCAATCGAAAGTCGCGTAGTTTGACTTCTACATTGACTTTTGGTTATAAGCCGAATTAGACTAGTATGCTACTGATTTTAGGTTCAGTTATGATCATATTATAATGTAGCATAACCCTCTGGGATTATATTACATGATCATACTAGTATTCCGAGTCTTATGCAAGTTTCCATTAATATGTAATACTTTGACTATTATGCCCTTTTTAGCAAAAATAAGGTTTTAGATACCAATAAGCTTTCAAACAACTTAGGTACTGATATGTTAACATGTTTAACATATTTTGATTTTATAAATCTGATCATAAACTTAGTTCGCGTATAATGTCGTGAATTGTGCTTTAAAGTGACCAAAATGCCCTTTAGGCGCATAGATCGGTTTAAAGCATAATTCCTTATACCAAACTCATTGCCTACTGAATTAATATCATAATTAGGATAATTTGGGATATCAATTCAGATTATAAACTGAGTTTATGCACAAGTTCTTGAATTATGTCTTCAAATGACGATAATGCCCTTTTGGCACCTAAAATGGTTTTAAAACATGATTATCATATGAAACCTTTTTACTCCTGATATATCATATTAAATAACATATTTTGGTCATATAAACCTGACCGAAATATCAGTTTTCATAAAAGATCGCATATATCGTCATTTAGCGACTTAATCGCCGTTTCGGCGCGTAGTATGGTTTAAACCATAACTACCAACCAAGACTTGTTACCTACTGATTTTATAAATCATTTTAAATATATTTTTACAGTAGGTATATGTTATGAATTCAGATTCCCAAATTAGCCTTCAAGCCTATGTGTGAAATTACCAAAATACCCCTATGGAGCATAGTTTGGTTTTAAACTTTGAAAAACACATATGTTTGATATCATACTGATATTATATACTAAATAAAGTATTTTAAAATAATGTTTATGATCATAACATCAGATTGTACCCAAGTTCCTTTTATACGTCATAAAATGACCGAAACGCCCTTACGGGGCATAGTTCGATTATAAAACCTAAACGGGCAAACAAGTTGATATCTCACTGATATTATAACTTGTTTAAAGTATATTGGCATATGGAACTTATTCGTGACTCATTCGGTTACTCGTTATCGCTTATACGCGTATGGTGAGACTTTTGTAACTAGTTTATGTAAGTTTGCCAAAACGGGTTTAACCTTATCATTTTATCTTCAAAATCCAGAATGTGTTTACTTTACCCATATTATACAAGTATCCAAACTTGTCGGGTCTAAATCACATTCTATTCCGGTCATCGCTTAATCTAGCGTAACGTACCGTTCTAGATATTTTAAGCTAGCAGGTCTAAGTTTACGACTTAAATAAGACCGTTAGCATTCTAAATTGGTTATATATTACCATCACTCCAGACTAGAGCCACCCAGTAAAAGCTACCTGCATTTTAGATAGATTGGATACGACTGAGTTATTATGCTATGAATCAAGTATTAGCTTAGGTAAATACTTTTAACTTATTTTCCCTTATACGGGCTTGGGATACGGTATATTAATACCGCTTGGTCGGGTATGGGATCATTTAATCGGATTGTGATTTAATAAATCTGCATAACCCGTTTTAATCTGTTTTATTTGATAACATAAACATTGGGGGTTAACGACCGTGTCCTAGATATCCTTGGCTCATTTAAGTTATTAATGGCCACGACCTATGCACGGGGTGTAGGCATACACCTGACAGATGCAAATGCTAAATATTAAATTACCCACAAGTTGGGGATAACTCCTCTGTGGGTTTTATGAGTGGTGAGTCGGTTAATCATGACCGGCTTCTAAACCGGCCCCATATGTATGGCAAACATATAAAACTGTATTCAAGATTTTATTAAAGATTGTCCCAAGTTATAAATGATTTGTGCCTTGTGCACTTAAATCAATTTTCATAAACTCTTTTCAAATGAGTCGGTTAATTGTATTTACCAGTGAAAACTGACGTATTTTCAAAAGACTAAGTGGCAGGTACTACTCGTAATAGGCTGGGAGTTGCTCGGTGTCGAAAAAGAGGATCTTGCGAGTCCTTAAAGATGCCATAAAGTCTGCTAAGTTTCATTTTATACTTTCTGTAATGATCCACCTGTGGATTTGATATTACAGGCTCGTCTATAATAAATACTTTGATATTTTCAGACAATTGAGTTTGTAATAGTATTTTATATTCCAAGACTTCCGCTGTGCTATTCTGTGTATGATTGACCATGATGATATTAACTACGTCACGATATTCCCCACCGGGCCCACCGGTAATATGTGGAAATATCGGGGTGTGACAGGTTGGTATCAGAGCCAACATTGAGTGAATTAAACACTAGTCTTTTGTGTTTAATCTCAATGACATAGTAGCATATTCCATAGACCTTTTGAGTCTAGACTTAACATAGGAATGCTCTCATCCCTATTAAGTAAACATTGTTTTCGATTTTATGTATTTTAAATAAGTCGCCAAGCAAGGAAGTCGTTGATAGGGATTCTCCTCATCCTCATCCGAAGCCAAGGAATGCCAAGCTTCACAATACGGCTAAAATAAGCGTGCGACCGGTTTGGAGGAAGACCTTTATGGATTCATTCCCAAAACCAAACCCATATGAATTGGAATCAGACTTCAGAGTCCATACCGAAGGTCCCCGAGGCTCAAAATTTTAAAGTTTGCGCTAGTGGAGTCCATACCAGGTGGTCCCTGAGGCTCCTATATTGAAAATAATACCAGTGGATCCTAATGATCCTTATTTCTTGCCTTCAAATTTTGAAATTCCAGATTTGGATTATATTAGTCAAACCCAATTCATGATCCATATCATTCCTTAACCAAGGAATTCTTAAATTCTACTTCTATAACGGATCCTGATTGAAATACTTACCTTATTCATTAAAATCTTCAGTATCTCTACCATGTACGGTAAACAAAGAAGAGAAACAACTGAAATGGATCAAGGAAAGCGTTAGAGAATCCTTCTTTCATAATATTCTTTTAAGTCCTTAAAAGGACCTATCTCTTCTATTTAGTCCCCGTGAGGACATACTTTTTTTTCGACTTAAGACCCCTTATGGGCATTTGCTATTTAGTCCTTTTATGGACATTATCTTTCAATATAGTCCCTTGTGGACATCATATTTTCAATAAGGTCCCTTGGTGGACATACTATTTTAAAATAGTCCTTTCATGGACGTATGATTTTATTAAAATCCCTTTTGTGGATACACTATTTTAAAATAGTCCTCTCATGGACTTGATGTTTCAATATAGTCCTCTCATGGACATAATAATTCATTATAGTCCTTTCAAGGATATGATATTTCATTAATAAGTCCCATTGAGGATGTATCTTTCAATATAAAGTCCCTGTGAGGACATCTGTACAGCAAAGCCCTTTTGTGTGCGCACTGTACCAATATAGTCCTTTTATGGACATGTTATTTTATTAAAATCCCCTTGGGGGTACATTATTTCGAAATAGTCCCTTTGAGGACATTGATATTTCATTATAACCCTTATATAAATTTGTAATATTTTATAGTCCTTATACGGACTTATAATTTTTCCTCTTAGTCCTCTGTGGACAAATATATTACTAGAAGTTCTGATTAAGGCACTATTGAAAATTCCTAATGATTTAGGAAAGTTTTGAAAATTTCATGTAGGTATTCATTTCGTCCTTTATTCCGCGATAGTTCCAAATTTTACTCGAACTTTATCGATCAGCTGAAAATTTCAAAAGGTCCTCTTAATGGTATAACCTAGCCTATATGTCTATGAACATGGCTGTGATGGTAAAACCCTCTTAAGATAATTAATCCTTGTTAACATCTAAGAACATGTTAACATTCCGGGCTGTGTGACTTGAGAGACCACACTAGCTTCCAAAAGTACTTGGACTTTTCCAAGCCACCTTCATAGCCTATATGATCAATACGAATCACGGCTATCAAACAACAATATGAGGTATACATCAAAACATCCAATTAGGATGTATGCCATTGGGCGAAGATGTATTCATGACAATGATAGTTTTAGTTTATAAACTTCTTGTCAAAGGGCGATGAACTATGTTCGACCCTTAAAGATCACTGATCCAAGAGATCATTGATTATATTTTAATTATCCTTGTGACAAGGCCTTTTGTGCCATCTAACTGCCCTTCGAGACAATGCCTTGTGCTATATGAGGACGTCTCTATGACATTGACATTGTGATCTTTATGATCCCCTGTCCAAGGTAATGAGCTGTGCTTAAGCCAAATAGTCTATATGATCAATGCGATCATGACTAAAATCATCAGTACGATGATTTAATCAGACATCCTTAATGATGTATGGCCTGAGGGCCATATTATATTGTCCATCTGAGACCAGGCAAATGTAATCTTTTGTGATTCTTTGCCCAAGGGGGTGAGCCATGCTCAAATCCCATAGTCTGCATGATCATTGCGATCCTGACTAGTATCATCAATATGATAATTATAATATTAACATCCCTTGTGATGGAATGCCTACGGGCTACACTTTACTCTATTGTCAATAAGACAAAGATAGTGGTGATCCTCATAATCCCCTATCCAAAGGGTGGGTTATACCCAACCCTAACAGTCTATATGATCAGCATGATCATGTCTGATATCATCAAATGCAATGATGATATATGAACATCCATTAGTGATGTCAATTAGTTTACCTTTGTGCCAAATAAGTCATCTTTAGAGACAATGATAGTTGTAGTTTATGACTCCTTGTCCAAAGGTGAAGAACTATGTTCAAACCTGGAAGCCCCTAATCCGATAAGATTGCGGTTTATAAACTAATGTCCTTGGTGACAAAACAATGAGATATGTTTTAAAGTCATCCATGACAAGTCAATGTACTATAGTTTGATATTCGTGACAAGTTAACATATTAAATGTTAACATTCCTAGTCACAGGCCTTTTGTGCCAGCATTGGTAAATGTCCTCCGTATCAGGCCTTGGTGCCATATCTTATAACGTCATTATGACGAGTCCACTTTGAGCCATATCTAAATGTCCTTTGCGACAAAGACTTCGTGCCATATAATCAATTATGTCCTTCGTGACTAGGCTTTATGCCATATATTTTTACGTCCTTCGCTATGGGCATTTATGCCATATATGTATATAGTTATAATAAAAGTCATGTAAGGCTAGCCTTCGAGCTATTCATAATCGTCCTTGTGACAAAGACAGTTGTGACATTTTGATCCTCTGTCAAACAGGTAATGGACTCGCTCCAAACCTTAAGTGCCATTAATGGTGCTATTGTGACCTAGGCTAAATGTATGGGTATACATTCAAATAACATTCATTAGGAATGTTTGGAAAATAATAGCCTATACGGTTTAAGGAAGTCGTGGCTGATCTATGTTAGGTCATCAGGATGATTGTGACAACTCGAGTTTCCAAGATTCCATCTCCGCATTAATTGCACGTTAACTGTTTAAGTTGTTTGTTTACACGACTTATTTGCCTTGTAATTATACACGTTTGTTATACGTTGAGATGTTATGTGAATTTTTGTGTCGATATGTTTGATGATATGATATGTAATATATATGAATAAGTTAAAAACCTTGAACTGTTGCACCCCGAACAAACTCGACGAAACCCTGAGTTTCGCCATGATCTTATCCGAAGAAATTTAGTGTTTCGCCTACCATCTTTCGTCGAAGCTTTGATTCGTTGTATGGGCTTGTGGCCCAGGTTACTTCGGCCTGGAGCAATTGTGTATAATCCCTAGTAGTATAATCGAAACCCTAAAACCCTATGCTCCCTCAAAATAAGTGACGGCAGAAAACTCCTCTCCCATCAAAGCTCTCCTACTTTCGAAGCACCCTCTCTAGAGTTTTGCATTTGTTCGGTATGTGAGCCTATTCTTTTTGGGTGATTTCATGTTATGTGCGTACATGCTGTTGACTATATGAATTACTAAAAAAAAGGGGTCCAATAGATTGTAGGCAATGATTTGATATGAGTAGTTAACCTTGAATAAACAAGTGATGGCCACGATTAATTGTTATCTTGATTTCATGAATCCATGTGCAAACATATGTAGATGACGGTCATGTGCATGTGTGATCTTGATTTCATCAATTCATGTGCACATATAAAGTAAACGATGGCTCATGTGAAATTGTAATATTGATCTCAATTACCCATGTGCACCTCCTGAATATGTTGTCAGAATAGGTCAAAGGTGTTAAACCTTATCAATTGCTTTAATTGTATGAGAAACTATTTGTGATTTACACATGGTTTGATATCGGATGCTTGATAAACTGATTGGTAATATGCAAATTGAATTGCTGAATGCCCTCGTATTACGTGTTGTATGATTAATCTGAAACTGCAAGTGAATAGGGTGTTTTCGTCATATATGTTTTCGCCAGTTAAGGGGTTTTCGGCCCAAGTGTTTTCGGCCCAACCTTGGATTTCGGCCACCTAGTGATTTCGTTGATTTCTTGTACAGTGAACTTTGTTAAGTTAAGTATGTTAACCATGTTAAGTGTTAACCATGTTAAGTGTGTTAATTCTGCTATGCATGTTATGAAGATAAACCCAGTTAAGTTATTAACTCTGGTTAGCTTATTAATCCTGTTAAACTTATTGTCTATGTTAAACCATTAACTCAGTTAGTTATTAATTCTGGTAGATGTCAACTCTGTTATTTATGTAACTCAGTTAAATGGGTTAATCTTGTTAAGCCTGAAAACCCTGTTTAGTGTGTTATTGAATAACTATGTTAGAATTGACCAAGAACTCAGTTATATGATGCATGATCGTATGAACGTGAAATAACTGTTATGTGTTACATGACGATGATTGCTTAAACACACTTCGTGACATATTTTGTACATGAAACTTTACGCACATCAACTGATTGAGTATACGTGCATACTATAGGACGTTATTGATTACTTGCGAGCACATAGTTAAGCATACCGAGCAAACCAAGGTGAGTTCACACTCTTACCAAGGCATGGGATTCCCGGGGTTGGGAATGGGTTTGGATGATTACTTATGCTTAAATTGTTATCGGAATTACATACCATAGGCCTCGGGAGAGGAAGGTTATTGGTAGATACTGCTAGACTAGTGATACATATACTTCTCTTCGCACACACGCCGGGAATGGCTGCGATAATAGAACTAATCTTCGCACACATGCCTGGAATGGCTGCGAACCATACTCTAATCTTCGCACACATGCCTGGAATGGCTGCGAACCATACTCTAAACTTCGCACACATGCCGGGTGGGCTGCGATACAAATATACCTAGTCTAGAAAACATGGGAAACCCCCACAATCTTCGCACACATGTCTAGGAGACTGCGATTCAAGTACATACGATATATGGGTTACTAAACGAACATATGGTTTACAATACAATTACTATAACCGAACAACCAACTGTGAACTCGCTCAACTAGTTGTTGACTCTCTGTTACATACCTTGCAGGACCATAGGTACTCATGGAGCTTGCACGAGAGGCGCGGTCGTTGTGGGCACGGATTGTGGATGTTATGATAAACTCTTTTATGACATTTCAACTTAATACTTATGTTGGGTTTTTACATTATTGCTTCCGCTACACACTTGTTTATGTTTGGTTTTGAAAACACCTATCGTATTGATGGATGACATTTACTATTTACTTATATGTTCAATATGATTGGTGGCTTGATCCTGGTCAGTCACGCCTCCAAGCGGTGGTACTCCGCGTGTGGATTTTGGGGGTGTGACAGATTGGTATCAGAGCCATTGGTTATAGTGAACTTGGTTTTAATAAGGGAAAAAGTTTTGTTAAAACTAGACTATAACCCGAACAGTGCTCAACGATCCACAACGACGCCTCGCTCCACGTGCAAGACTCAACACCCTAGGTAATATGGTATATGTTTTATTGCCTACTTGCTAGATTACATAGAACTTTGCTCAGGGTATGCTTAGATAAACGTAACAACTATTGCTTGAGAACACTTGTGTGTTTACACTCTTCTGTCATCGCATTACTCGCGAACCTATCTCACTCATGTTCTCTTTGATATCAAGATCATGAGTAGACACGTTAACTTAACTCAAGCCCAGTTGGCGGCTTTGATCCCTGAACAAGTTACTGCAGCACTCGCAGCTGTCCAGGCAGGAGGTATAACCTGCCATCACCACTTACTCTAGGATCTTTAGATCCTACTCTCGTAACCCAACACTCGTGCTTAAGTATGTTTACTCTTACGCACACGACAGGTCAACACGCTCAGCCACCCGTGTGCACGTTCAAAACTTTCATAGACTGTCGTCCTAGTACTTTTAGTGGCACTAAAGGGGCCGTTGGACTCCTCCATTGGTTTGAAAAGCTCGAGTCCGTTTTTGAGATGTGTGAATGCCCTGAGGCTCGTAGGGTGAAGTACGCCACTGGTACTCTCGAAGGCACTGCGCTAACTTGGTGGAACGCGCAAGTTCAAATGCTGGGGCTGGCGGCTGCTAATGCCACCCCATGGAATGATTTTAAGGAACTGATCAAACGTGAATACTGTAGTGGTGATGACATCCACAAGCTGGAAGTGGAGTTCTTTAACCTGAAGATGACGGGGCCAGGGATAGAAGCGTACACGAAACGATCCAACGAACTGGCAGTGTTATGTCCAACTATGGTGGATCCTCCCATCAAGCGCATTGAGCTATACCTCAAAGGCTTAGTACCATAGATTCAAAGCCATGTGACTGCTGCTAACCTTGCTACTATCCAGGATGTTACTCGTCCTGCTCATCGTCTCACAGACCAGGCAGTGGAACAGAACAAGCTGCCTAAACGTATTGGTGCTACTACTACTACTACTACTACTGCTACTGCTACTGCTACTGCTACTGCTACTGCTACTGCTACTGCTACTGCTACTGCTACTGCTACTGCTACTGCTACTGCTACTGCTACTACTTCTGCTACTACTTCTGCTACTACTTCTGCTATTCCTAGTGACAACAAGTGAAAATGGGATGGAACCTCCAGCAAGGGTTCAACTTCGGTTCAATCCCAGGCACAGCAGCGAAAGACAGATAATTACCAGAGCCCCAGTCAGCAGTCTTCTGGTAGTCAAAGGCAGGGTGGATATCGAGGAAATCACCCAAAGTGCAATAGATGCAACAGACACCACAGTGGTCACATAGTCTAGGGTTGTAACCTCGTCTTAGCTTGTCAGACTTTCTCTATCGATCTCATTCCTATAGTTTTGGGTAGTTTCGACATCGTCATTGGGATGAATTGGTTATCCCAACAGCAAGCAGAGATCCTATGCAAGGAGAGGGTCATTCGTATTCCCCGTTCTGGCAAAGAACCTCTCGAAGTTCAAGGCGACAAGAGTGGTGTCGTGAGTGGCATCATCTCCTTCTTGAAGGCTCAGAAGCGTTTGCGAAAGGGCCACACAGCTATTTTAGCACTCGTTACAGGTACATCGACGAAAGAGAAGAAGTTAGAGGATATTCCTATTGTACGCGACTTTCCTCAAGTGTTTCCTGAAGAGTTACCTGGGTTACCGCCTCATCGTCAGGTCGAATTTCAGATCGAGCTAGCTCCAGGAGCAGCACCCATAGCTCGAGCACCTTATCACTTAGCTCCAACTGAATTGGAAGAACTGTCCAAGAAATTGCAAGAACTCTTGGAAAAGGGTTTCATACGTCCTAGCTCTTCGCCCTGGGGAGCTCCAGTATTATTTGTGAAGAAGAAAGATGGCACCTTCAGGATGTGCATAGATTACCGCGAACTGAACAAGGTGACCGTGAAGAATCGCTATCCTCTTCCACGCATCGACGACTTATTCGACCAGTTGCAAGGGTCGAGCTATTACTCGAAGATTGATCTGAGGTCAGGTTACCATCAACTAAGAGTCCGGGACAAGGACGTCTCCAAAACAGCATTCAGAACTCGCTACGGTCACTACGAGTTTCTGGTCATGCCATTTAGATTAACAAACGCGCCTGCGGTTTTCATGGATCTTATGAACAGGGTGTGCAAACCTTATCTTGACAAGTTCGTCATTGTTTTCATCGACGACATCCTGATCTATTCGAAGAGTCAGGAGGAACACGAGCAGCATTTACGACTTATTTTGGAACTCCTTCGAACGGAACAGCTGTACGCCAAGTTTTCAAAATGCGACTTCTGGCTTCGTGAAGTCCACTTCCTAGGCCACGTGGTAAACAAGGATGGGATTCATGTTGATCCATCCAAGGTAGATTCGATCAAGAACTGGCCTGCGCCTCGCACACCAACCGAAATACGCCAATTCTTGGGTTTGGCGGGTTATTATAGACGGTTCATCAAAGACTTCTCAAAGATTGCACAGCCACTTACACTACTGACACAGAAAGGTGTTGCTTATCGTTGGGGTAATACACAGGAAACAGCGTTTCAGCACTTAAAGGATAGACTCTGTAGCGCACCTATCCTCTCATTGCCTGAAGGCACGGACGATTTTGTAGTCTACTGCGACGCATCCATCCAAGGTCTTGGATGTGTGTTGATGCAACGGGATAAAGTCATTACTTATGCTTCGCGCCAACTTAAGATTCACGAACGAAATTACACTACACATGATTTAGAGCTAGGAGCTGTTGTTTTTGCGCTCAAGATATGGCGACATTACCTGTACGGTACCAAGTGCACCATCTACACCGATCACAGGAGTCTCGAGCACATCTTCAAGCAGAAAGAGTTGAACATGCGACAACGTCGATGGGTCGAGTTACTGAACGATTACGAATGTGCTATAAAGTACCATCCGGGTAAAGCCAATGTGGTGGCCGACGCCCTCAGTCGAAAGGTTACTACACCTAGGCGTGTACGAGCGTTGCAACTCACTATTCAGTCTAGTCTTCCTTCTCAGATACGAGATGCTCAGGTAGAAACATTGAAACCAGAAAATGTCAGGGCTGAAGCCCTACGCGGTTCAAGACAACGGTTAGAACAAAAGGCAGACGGCGCCTACTATGTAACAGGACGCATCTGGGTCCCACTCTATGGTAACTTACGCGAGCTTGTAATGGATGAAGCTCATAAGTCTCGCTACTCAGTACATCCTGGTTTGGATAAGATGTACCACGACTTGAAAACTACATATTGGTGGCCTAGCATGAAAGCTCATATAGCAACTTACGTTAGCAAGTGTTTGACTTGTGCGAGAGTCAAATCGGAATATCAGAAACCATCGGGCCTACTCCAACAACCAGAGATACCACAATGGAAATGGGAGCAAATTTCCATAGATTTCGTTACTGGTCTGCCTAGATCTCAACGTGGTAACGATACTATTTGGGTGATCGTGGACCGACTCACAAAATCTGCACACTTCTTGGCTATCAAGGAAATAGACAAGTTCTCTACTTTAGCAGACGTTTACTTGAAGGAAGTGGTTTCGAGGCACGGGGTGCCCACCTCTATTATTTCCGATCGTGATGCACGTTTCACTTCAGAACTTTGGCAAGCGATGCACAAATCCTTCGGCTCACGATTAGACATGAGCACAGCTTATCACCCGCAAACGGATGGGCAGTCTGAACGCACCATCCAGACCCTTGAAGACATGCTTAGGGCATATGTGATTGACTTTGGCAACGGCTGGGAAAAGCATCTGCCACTTGTGGAATTTTCGTACAATAACAGCTACCACACCAGCATTAAAGCTGCTCTGTTTGAGGCATTGTACGGGCGTAAATTCCGGTCACCTCTTTGTTGGGCAGAGGTGGGAGATAGTCAGATCACTGGTCCAGAACTTGTGGTAGACACAACAGAACGAATTGCTCAAATACGACAACGAATGGCGGCAGCTCGTGACCGTCAGAAAAGCTACGCCGATAAGGGCAGGAAACCACTCGAGCTCCAGGTTGGGGAGCGGGTACTACTCAAAGACTCACACTGGAAGGGTGTTGTTCGTTTTGGAAAACGAGGCAAGCTCAATCCGCGATATGTCGGACCGTTCGAAATTATTGAGAAGATAGGCAGGGTGGCCTACAGACTAAACCTACCAGCTGAACTCAGTGCAGTTCACAACGTTTTCCACGTGTCGAATCTGAAGAAGTGTCTGTCAGATGAGACCCTCATAGTTCCTTTGAAGGAGCTCACTATCGACGAGCAGTTGCGATTCGTCGAGGAACCAGTTGAAATCACGGACCAGGATGTTAAGGTCCTCAAGCACACTAGAATACCTCTTGTTCGAGTTCGTTGGAACTCCCGTCATGGCCCAGAGTATACCTGGGAACGAGAAGATCAAATGAAACTTAAGTATCCCCAGTTATTCGGAAACAGTGCAACCACTACTGAGGCTGAAGCTACTACAGAATTTCAGGACGAAATTCCAAATCAACGGGGGGATGATGTGACACCCCAGAAAAACCAGTAAACCACGCAACTTAACTAGCTTCCTCAGTAACCACATGCTAAATTTCGGGACGAAATTTCTTTCAAGTTGGGGATAATGTGACAACTCGAGTTTCCAAGATTCCATCTCCGCATTAATTGCACGTTAACTGTTTAAGTTGTTTGTTTACACGACTTGTTTGCCTTGTAATTATACACGTTTGTTATACGTTGAGATGTTATGTGAATTTTTGTGTCGATATGTTTGATGATATGATATGTAATATATATGAATAAGTTAAAAACCTTGAACTGTTGCACCCCGAACAAACTCGACGAAACCCTGAGTTTCGCCATGATCTTATCCGAAGAAATTTAGTGTTTCGCCTACCATCTTTCGTCGAAGCTTTGATTCGTTGTATGGGCTTGTGGCCCAGGTTACTTCGGCTTGGAGCAATTGTGTATAATCCCTAGTAGTATAATCGAAACCCTAAAACCCTATGCTCCCTCAAAATAAGTGACGGCAGAAAACTCCTCTCCCATCAAAGCTCTCCTACTTTCGAAGCACCCTCTCTAGAGTTTTGCATTTGTTCGGTATGTGAGCCTATTCTTTTTGGGTGATTTCATGTTATGTGCGTACATGCTGTTGACTATATGAATTACTAAAAAAAAAGGGGTCCAATAGATTGTAGGCAATGATTTGATATGAGTAGTTAACCTTGAATAAACAAGTGATGGCCACGATTAATTGTTATCTTGATTTCATGAATCCATGTGCAAACATATGTAGATGACGGTCATGTGCATGTGTGATCTTGATTTCATCAATTCATGTGCACATATAAAGTAAACGATGGCTCATGTGAAATTGTAATATTGATCTCAATTACCCATGTGCACCTCCTGAATATGTTGTCAGAATAGGTCAAAGGTGTTAAACCTTATCAATTGCTTTAATTGTATGAGAAACTATTTGTGATTTACACATGGTTTGATATCGGATGCTTGATAAACTGATTGGTAATATGCAAATTGAATTGCTGAATGCCCTCGTATTACGTGTTGTATGATTAATCTGAAACTGCAAGTGAATAGGGTGTTTTCGTCATATATGTTTTCGCCAGTTAAGGGGTTTTCGGCCTAAGTGTTTTCGGCCCAACCTTGGATTTCGGCCACCTAGTGATTTCGTTGATTTCTTGTACAGTGAACTTTGTTAAGTTAAGTATGTTAACTGTGTTAAGTGTTAACCATGTTAAGTGTGTTAATTCTGCTCTGCATGTTATGAAGATAAACCCAGTTAAGTTATTAACTCTGGTTAGCTTATTAATCCTGTTAAACTTATTGTCTATGTTAAACCATTAACTCAGTTAGTTATTAATTCTGGTAGATGTCAACTCTGTTATTTATGTAACTCAGTTAAATGGGTTAATCTTGTTAAGCCTGAAAACCCTGTTTAGTGTGTTATTGAATAACTATGTTAGAATTGACCAAGAACTCAGTTATATGATGCATGATCGTATGAACGTGAAATAACTGTTATGTGTTACATGACGATGATTGCTTAAACACACTTCGTGACATATTTTGTACATGAAACTTTACGCACATCAACTGATTGAGTATACGTGCATACTATAGGACGTTATTGATTACTTGCGAGCACATAGTTAAGCATACCGAGCAAACCAAGGTGAGTTCACACTCTTACCAAGGCATGGGATTCCCGGGGTTGGGAATGGGTTTGGATGATTACTTATGCTTAAATTGTTATCGGAATTACATACCATAGGCCTCGGGAGAGGAAGGTTATTGGTAGATACTGCTAGACTAGTGATACATATACTTCTCTTCGCACACACGCCGGGAATGGCTGCGATAATAGAACTAATCTTCGCACACATGCCTGGAATGGCTTCGAACCATACTCCAATCTTCGCACACATGCCTGGAATGGCTGCGAACCATACTCTAAACTTCGCACACATGCCGGGTGGGCTGCGATACAAATATACCTAGTCTAGAAAACATGGGAAACCCCCACAATCTTCGCACACATGTCTAGGAGACTGCGATTCAAGTACATACGATATATGGGTTACTAAACGAACATATGGTTTACAATACAATTACTATAACCGAACAACCAACTGTGAACTCGCTCAACTAGTTGTTGACTCTCTGTTACATGCCTTGCAGGACCATAGGTACTCATGGAGCTTGCACGGGAGGCGCGGTCGTTGTGGGCACGGATTGTGGATGTTATGATAAACTCTTTTATAACATTTCAACTTAATACTTATGTTGGGTTTTTACATTATTGCTTCCGCTACACACTTGTTTATGTTTGGTTTTGAAAACACCTATCGTATTGATGGATGACATTTACTATTTACTTATATGTTCAATATGATTGGTGGCTTGATCCTGGTCAGTCACGCCTCCAAGCGGTGGTACTCCGCGTGTGGATTTTGGGGGTGTGACAATGATGACTAACAATTGCTTAACGTGGTGATTGGTACCAAGTTTCGAGTATGGCAAACTCGAATGATGTGGATATCAGTCGCGATACTATTAATGCGATAGAAGCTATTAATGCTACAAACGTAGAACCTCAATATTAATGCAGTTAATCTCCAAGCTGTGGTTGACGTAGCAGTTTGAAAGGCCATGGAAAAGGTCATGAAACAATTCGAAGAGCCGAATTCTTCTTGCTCCCAATTTCATTCAAAACCTCAACCAATTGCTCATGGAAAGAGCCTTGTTCATATTTCGATTGTGAAAGATGAACCAAGGGAGGAAGATAACTCCTAGAAATCTAGAAAAAGAGCAATTACGGGCTTAATAAGAACCAACATAAGTTCAGTAAGAAGCCTGTATATAAAAATTGCTATAAAAGAGACTGGGGACAGTGCCGAATAAATCAAAGACCAAAGCAGTGTGACATCTACAAAGGAACTGGTCATCAGTCCCATGAATGTAGGGACATGTGGAATAACAGTCTATTACGACTGTGGTGAGTAAGGCCACATCAGAATTTGATGCCATAAAGCTGCCAAAGAAGGTGCAGCTAGGCCTTGAAAAGCTAAGGAAGGAAAAGCCTGAACTCGCCTGATAAATGCCAAAAGGTAGTACATGATGTCATCAAGTACATTCCTTATCATGTACCAATGATAATCTCTACTAAGTGTCCTGTTTTAATACAGACAATAATAAGTCTTTCATAGACCATAAGCTTAGCAAAACCTTGATGATAAGAACTCCAGATTCTTAGTCAGGTAGAACTTACCAATGAAATCTGAGAGACCGATTCTTCTATTATCGGCAATGAATCCTTCTGCGAAAATCTAAGAGTACTCTTTCTTTGAATAGAGTACGACAATATATGTTATTTTAATTATTTTCCTCATTAATTTTATGAATTGCGAGTGCCAACTATGTATGATAAAAGCTCCATATGAGGATTGGCGTAACCTAGTGTGTCCCATAGATTGCTTCCATGCCTGATCAGTATGGAGGTTTAATGCATGGAACCACTAAGATATACCAATGGTCATATTGTACCAAAGTCAGCTAGTGGTATTCAAAGGAGATATCCATAATAGAAAATGCCTAAGTAGGCGTCTCTACTTAAGGCGTTCGTGCACTCGTAAAGTAGATGTGTCACTTGTATGGCACAATCGACGGTAAGTGGACCAAGGTCGAAGATTGAAGCTACCTCTATCATATTTGGATAACTTAATTTCTTCTCAGTTGAACTACCTGTTTGACCTCTAGAGAGGCAAGATGAAATTAGGATTTACACCCTATTAAGAGCTGTATCTGTTACAGAAGCTCTATATCGGTTAGCATCAATGGAAATGGAAGAACTGAGGGCTAACCAGATGAGTTTATAAGAAAAGGCTTGTACAGCCTAGCTCATTGTCTTAGGAGCTCCGACTATTATTGTTGATAAAGGAAAGCACAATGCAATACCCTTGTGCATTGGTTACTGCAACCTAACTAGGTAACGATTAAGAATCGTTATTAGCTGCCCAGGATCATCGATTTGTTCGACTAACTGTGAGGGTAGTTAATTCCTTAAGATTGATCCGGGTAGTAGTTGGAATGACTATCTCACCCTAATTAAGTTCTCCTATAACTGATAGCATTATATAAGAATCAAGGTTGTGTAACACCTATGTCACTTCAACCATCAAACAAATGCCAAACCAATGAAATATTGTATTTCATACTTTGAACTTGTATAAGTATGTGTAGCTTTTGCACATATCAACTCTTGTTCGATTTCAAGCTCTAAATCGCTTTCTGGAAGGTTATACGCGCACTAATGCGTAGATATAACCAGTTTAATGCAACAAACACTCCGGAATAGTGAAATAGGCTTAACATACCTTAAATAACCTTTACATAACTTAGATATAAGTTTTGGAAGGTTTGGTGTGGTGAAATCAAAGTTTATTCGCTTACAGGGACTAAATTTGACAAACTGCGAAAGTATGCCAATTTGAAATGTAACAGACATTCCGGAACATGACCATAAGTTAAACACACCTTAAATATCCTTTACATAGCTTAGAAATAGGCTTTGAGGGGTTCGGTGTGCTAAAATAAACTTTTGTGTCATTCAGGGACTAAAAGTGTCAAAAAGTGCACAAGTTTGCACTTTCGCGCATAACTTACGTTCAGAATACATCCGGACATCCAAAAATTTATGCAAGCACTAAAATATTTTATTTTAGTGTTTGGCATAAGAAAAAATCCATTCGTCACGTCATTTGGATCGTTTTTCGCGCTTATGCGCATTCCGTCGTAATTAAGCGAACATCGCGATCGTATGGCCAAACGAACTGACATCCGACATATTTTTGAGCATGTTTCATGTCCACAATGTTTAGGCATCATTTTAGGGCCTTAAAGTTGGCTTTACGGGCCTTAGAAGTGCCGGAAATGGGCTTAAACACGTGCAGGGACTGAAACTGTCATTTCTGAAACTATTTCTGATCTGTGACTCCCAGGCGGCCCGCCTGAGTTTCTGCACATGCTGAAGCGGGCCGCGTCCGCCTTCTGGACCAGATTAACTGCATTTAACAGCAGATCCAGCTGTTTAATCCACACCCACACACTCACACATGCTTAGTCAGCTGATAAGAACCATTTTTAGCCACCATAACTTTCCGACACTTGTACGGATGCGATTATGGCACGATATTCGACAAATGATCTTAACGGTTACCCGAAAACTATAAATACCCCACCCCACAACTTCAAAACCCACTAGAATTTTGATCTTAGAAACTCTAAGTTGAAACCATTGTTTCATACCTGAGATTCTTGGATCGAGATTAGCATTCGGGGACCCTTCGTAAGTATTCTTTCGTTCTTTTATTACTTTTCGAGTCTTTCGAGTCTGAAAGTCAAACTTTGTTTGACTTTCTGCATTGACCAGTTTATGGTCAATGCGAAGTTCGTTTGAACTTCGCAACGTGAGTGTAATCACGTTGGTCATAGTCCCTTGGGACTATGCCTACTGATTACCACGTTGTCTAGGGTCGTAGGGTAAGCGATCTAATAAATCGCTTATACCTTCGAACCCGGCCCATTTGGTCGATCATTAGGATCCGACCAAATACATTAGGTGACCATAGTAGGTAGGGAATAACCTTCCGAGGTTATACCTTATGGTCGCTACGTTTAAGTAGTTGTATGATAGGTAGTTTATATGCCTTAGGTAAATTACCAGAATACCCTTTTCATGTATAATTGGTAATTAAGCATATGTAACCTAAACTTTTGTCACATAACTGATTATGTAACATGTTTAGGCATATAACACTTGTCATAGGGCTAGTTAGGCGGTCCGAACGCGTTTCACGCGAACGACGCGTTAAAGTAGCATAAGCTACCTAAACGGGTCGTAATGGGTTGTAAACAATTATGTTAGGTTTCAATTAGTATGTAGGCTTTGTTAAACCATATTACACGAGTCTCCATACTCGTTTTGTTTACGAACCCTCATGCTACCCGATCGTCCGATTTAGGTCCGGTTTATTAACATAGTTACCTATATTAGGTGCCGTTTGATATCCGTGATCTCTAGCATTGTTTGGTTGTCACTCAAGGACTACTGAGCATTCCAAGTGAGTACATAGACCCCTCTTTTACTATTTTCCAAACTGTTTTGGGGTGAAACACATGTGCCTACTTGTTACTTTCAAGCTTTCCTGTTTTCACATCATATACATGCTATGTTCGTTAGTACATTATAGTACATGATTTCATTACATTTCATGCTAGGTGTGCCCATTGTGTGCATTACTTAGTACATCGTTTTACATTACATTTCATGCTACGTATGTCTATTGTTGCATACTTAGTACAGGTCACATGCTACGTATGTCTATTGTTGCATACTTAGTACAGGTCACATGCTATGTATGTCTATTGTTGCATACTTAGTACAGGTCACATGCTACGTTTGTCTATTTGTTGCATACTTAGTACATTTGTTATTCATCACATGCTTACATTTTGGATACATATTACATGATTTACATTAGACATGAACATTTTACTTTGGTAGTTTGGTTTGAGTAAGTGATTAAGTAACGAGGCGTGTGTAATATGATACAAGCATGGTGAATACGCCGCTGGTACTTCCTATATATAAGTGTTTGTATGGTATTACATATCGTAGCATTATTTGAATCATTTCAGTTTGAGACATAGAACATTTTATACAAATAACATACTTTTCACAAAACATTGATTTACAAACAACTTATCTTATACAAACTCATCTTACATGGTTATTCATTTAACCATACATTATTCACTTATTTATACATATCATCTGAACTCATTGTTTTTCAAATGATTTACAAGACAAAGCAAATTACAAGGTTCATGACTAAACATTTTCTCAAACATAAGTCATGAAACCTATTTTCACAAAACCTATGTATCTCACAGGCATTTTTATGCTGACGTACCTATTTTCACATGTGTTTTTCAGGAGCTGTTGCATAAGATGATCAAGATACACATAGGCAGACTTGGGCTTTAGTGACAATAAAAGATGCAAGACTAGTTAATTATGTTGTATTTCCTTGTTTGTTAAGACATTGTAACACTTCTAATCAATAAAACGAAACTTCAATTGCCATGGATTTGAAACAATTAATTCTGTTACAACACTCCCCGACATTTCCGCCACGTTTTATATGTTCTACGTGGTCGGGGTGTGACAGAAAAGATGGTATCAGAGCCAATGGTTATAGGGAATTAGGTTATTAGTAATGCTTTGACCTAGTCTATAACCTTCTTAGGACCCTAACGCGAGTTTACTTGCGTTTAGTCATAAAACAATACCGTCACCTATCCTTAGGCGACTACCACAACAAGAACATAAATTTCAAAACCGCTTTGAAAACTAATCATCTGTTCTAGGATGATTGATTACAAGGTTTTGAACCCTCTGTTATATGGTTTTGAACCCCTTTGAATTTTCAAAATCTCGTCAAGGTTTTGGGTTTTAAATAATGTGAACACGTGCAAACTGGAAGGGTGAATGCCTGTATTCTAGGTTTTCTGTCTAGGCAAGCACTTCGTATACATCTCATCAGACGCGAGACCAGTTGTGCTTACCTGGGAATTCTTGGGATGAGTGTTCACTTATAGGTGAGCATGTCTTCGCGATACATTATTTTTGACCTATTTACTTTGATTAATCACCGAGGTCGTTTGTTGCTTTGTAGTAACAAACAAATGACCATTATCCTTGCTTTCATCAGATTTGTTTCATCTCATTCTTTTTGTCTAATTCTCTCACTCGTTTCCTTTCATGTTCTTCTCTTTTAGAATGCCTCCACGACGCGAAAATCCAGTATCTATTGACGATCTGGCAGCTGTCATTACACAGCAAATAACTGCTGCAATCCCGACCAGCGTTGCCCAATGTCACCAAGCTATCAACAACAATAATGCTCTCTGCAACTTCAAGACGTTCAACTCGGCTAAGCCATCAAAGTTTTCCGGGTCTCAAGGAGCGACTGCACTTCTACAATGGTTCGAGAGTTTAGAGAGCACCTTCAAGCATGTTCAATGTCCAAACGAGCGAAAGGTAGATTTCGCATCTAGTGTCTTTGAGAAACGAGCTTTGACATGGTGGAACGGTGTGGTGAGAGATAGGGGTGCCGAAGTGGCACTGGCTCAAACATGGGAAGAACTTAGAGCACTGATGATGAAGGAATTCTGTCCTCGTCACGAGATCAGGGCCTTGGAAAGGGAATTCGACGATCTTAAGCAAGACAACGGTGAACATCGAGCATACACTGATCGATATGAGGAGCTGAGCCTGTTGTGCCCTACCATGGTTACGCCTTTGGATAAGGCGATCGAGAAATACATTGATGGTCTCCCTGACTCAGTTCAGGATATTGTTACTGGTAGTAACCCCACTATGGTTAGGTAGGCCATTGAGCTATCTGCAACCTTGACTGAATCTCAGATCAGAAAGCATAAACTTTTTCGAAAGGGTGACAAGAAGCCAATCGAGGAATCAAAGACCATGGATGAACAGACTGGATCCCCTGAGAAGTCTAAGAAGCGTAAGGCTTCGCAGAATTGTGCGATTGCTGCTCAACCCAACCAAAACAACCGCAACCAACCAACTCAACCTCCTGCAAAGAAACCTTATGCCGGTACTGCACCGATATGCGACAAATGTAATGCACACCACTTAGCTCACCTACAGTGTCGTTTATGTGCATCATGTGGGCGACTCGGTCACCTGGAAAATGCTTGTCGATTTACCCCAAACCAAGGTGGTCCAAACCAACCTCAAGTAAATCCTGATCAAGCTCGTCTTCCACCAGGACCTTGCTTCAACTGTGGCGAGATGGGCCATTTCCGAAGAAATTGCCCAAAGATTGCTAATACGAATCCAGCGCAAGGATGAGCATCGGACCAACTAGAAGACAATGTTGTTTAGAAATAATCAAGCCTTATGTATTATTTTCTTTTGTAGTCAAGGTCCATGAAACAGTTGTTGTTGTTTATAAATAAATCCTTTTATTTACATTGCAATGTACAAATGTGATGGCTTGTATAAACAACGTATCCTCTACAATACCGACAATCAAGGAACTGTATTCCTTGAAGAACAGACTAACCCGTAATTTCTTCCATTTTATTATCTCTTGCGTTTTCCACGGAAAATCCTAAGTACCCGTTTCTTCCAAGGAAACGAAGTACAAGGCGCAAGTTGCAACTCTGTACGAATACCCAAAGTACCACTATAAATTCTTAATAAGGTACCTAAGGGTATTTCTGTATATTCTAAAATTATTGTACCCAAATTCGAATATTGCGTTTTCTTGAAAACGAAATCGAATTTTTGGAAGATCTTTCTATCTTCATAGTTAGATTCTTACTAATGTTTAAAGTACCAAATGAAATCCATGAAATGGATTCCTAGTGTGCTTTAAATGCATGTACGTAACTAACAAACCAAAACTTACAAATTAAAGATCTAGATAAACAATTTTGTGGTTATGTGACTATGTGGTTATGCATTTTGTGTTTTCATATACACTGGATATTCGTTATCCAAATCCTCATAGAATCTTTTTTATCTTCATATGAGGGATTCGTAGTAGGATATTCAAAAAGGTACTATCTTAAATCCTTAATGGACTCCTACGTTGTAGTTAAGTCCCTTGGATTATAAAGTACTATTCCAAGGTTTAAGGACAATATGTGTTGATATAGTTGAAGAGATTGGTCCGACAATATAGTTAAAGACATCCTACGTCGATGTAGTTAAACATTCCCCGTGGGTAGTTTAGTTAAATAGATCATTCGTTGATCTAAGTTAAAGAGATCCTACGTCGATCTAAGTTAAATAGATTGGTTCGACAATCTAGTTGAATATATCATGCGTTGATATAGTTAAAAAAAGGGCCTCTGGTGGTCTAGTTAAAGAGATCCTACGTCGATCTAAGTTAAATAGATTGGTTCGACAATCTAGTTAAAGACATCCTACGTTGATGTAGTTAAATATTTCTCTTGGGTAGTTTAGCTGAAGAGATTGTTTGTTGATCTAATCCTCTGGTGAACAAGTTAAAGGGACTCTATTGCAGTCAAGTTAAATCACCACAGGATTATTCATTGATTTTTTCCCATACGCATTATGAAATGAACTGTGCGGACTGTGCAAGGAAGTACGTAATTATGGAGGCCTACATAATTATGGAACTCAGTGCACAGAAACCACATGAAGTTTTGTCATGTGTTAAGACCTACAGTGACAAGAGTAATGATACAGGAGAAGTCTTGGACTTTGACCAATGTCATTTATTCTTACACTCCCCAATTCCTCTAAAACTAAATTTTGGGACGAAATTTCCTAAAGTAGTGGAGACTGTAACACCTGTGTCACTTCAACCATCAAACAAATGCCAAACCAATGAAATATTGTATTTCATACTTTGAACTTGTATAAGTATGTGTAGCTTTTGCACATATCAACTCTTGTTCGATTTCAAGCTCTAAATCGCTTTCTGGAAGGTTATACGCGCACTAATCCGTAGATATAACCAGTTTAATGCAACAAACACTCCGGAATAGTGAAATAGGCTTAACATACCTTAAATAACCTTTACATAACTTAGATATAAGTTTTGGAAGGTTTGGTGTGGTGAAATCAAAGTTTATTCGCTTACAGGGACTAAATTTGACAAACTGTGAAAGTATGCCAATTTGAACTGTAACAGACATTCCGGAACATGACCATAAGTTAAACACATCTTAAATATCCTTTACATAGCTTAGAAATAGGCTTTGAGGGGTTCGGTGTGCTAAAATAAACTTTTGTGTCATTCAGGGACTAAAAGTGTCAAAAAGTGCACAAGTTTGCACTTTCACGCATAACTTACGTTCTGAATACATCCGGACATCCAAAAATTTATGTAAGCACTAAAATATTTTATTTTAGTGTTTGGCATAAGAAAAATCCATTCGTCACGTCATTTGGATCGTTTTTCGCGCTTATGCGCATTCCGTCGTAATTAAGCGAACATCGCGATCGTATGGCCAAACGAACTGACATCCGACATATTTTTGAGCATGTTTCATGTCCACAACGTTTAGGCATCATTTTAGGGCCTTAAAGTTGGCTTTACGGGCCTTAGAAGTGCCGGAAATGGGCTTAAACACGTGCAGGGACTGAAACTGTCATTTCTGAAACTATTTCTGATCTGTGACTCCCAGGCGGCCCGCCTGAGTTTCTGCACATGCTGAAGCAGGCCGCGTCCGCCTTCTGGACCAGATTAACTGCATTTAACAGCAGATCCAGCTGTTTAATCCACACCCACACACTCACACATGCTTAGTCAGCTGATAAGAACCATTTTTAGCCACCATAACTTTCCGACACTTGTACGGATGCGATTATGGCACGATATTCGACAAACGATCTTAACGGTTACCCGAAAACTATAAATACCCCACCCCACAACTTCAAAACCCACTAGAATTTTGATCTTAGAAACTCTAAGTTGAAACCATTGTTTCATACCTGAGATTCTTGGATCGAGATTAGCATTCAGGGACCCTTCGTAAGTATTCTTTCGTTCTTTTATTACTTTTCGAGTCTTTCGAGTCTGAAAGTCAAACTTTGTTTGACTTTCTACATTGACCAGTTTATGGTCAATGCGAAGTTCGTTTGAACTTCGCAACGTGAGTGTAATCACGTTGGTCATAGTCCCTTGGGACTATGCCTACTGATTACCACGTTGTCTAGGGTCGTAGGGTAAGCGATCTAATAAATCGCTTATACCTTCGAACCCGGCCCATTTGGTCGATCATTAGGATCCGACCAAATACATTAGGTGACCATAGTAGGTAGGGAATAACCTTCCGAGGTTATACCTTATGGTCGCTACGTTTAAGTAGTTGTATGATAGGTAGTTTATATGCCTTAGGTAAATTACCAGAATACCCTTTTCATGTATAATTGGTAATTAAGCATATGTAACCTAAACTTTTGTCACATAACTGATTATGTAACATGTTTAGGCATATAACACTTGTCATAGGGCTAGTTAGGCGGTCCGAACGCGTTTCACGCGAACGACGCGTTAAAGTAGCATAAGCTACCTAAACGGGTCGTAATGGGTCGTAAACAATTATGTTAGGTTTCAATTAGTATGTAGGATTTGTTAAACCATATTACACGAGTCTCCATACTCGTTTGGTTTACGAACCCTCATGCTACCCGATCGTCCGATTTTGGTCCGGTTTATTAACATAGTTACCTATATTAGGTGCCGTTTGATATCCGTGATCTCTAGCATTGTTTGGTTGTCACTCAAGGACTACTGAGCATTCTCAAGTGAGTACATAGACCCCTCTTTTACTGTTTTCCAAACTGTTTTGGGGTGAAACACATGTGCCTACTTGTTACTTTCAAGCTATCCTGTTTTCACATCATATACATGCTATGTTCGTTAGTACATTATAGTACATGATTTCATTACATTTCATGCTAGGTGTGCCCATTGTGTGCATTACTTAGTACATCGTTTTACATTACATTTCATGCTACGTATGTCTATTGTTGCATACTTAGTACAGGTCACATGCTACGTATGTCTATTGTTGCATACTTAGTACAGGTCACATGCTACGTTTGTCTATTTGTTGCATACTTAGTACATTTGTTATTCATCACATGCTTACATTTTGGATACATATTACATGATTTACATTAGACATGAACATTTTACTTTGGTAGTTTGGTTTGAGTAAGTGATTAAGTAACGAGGCGTGTGTAATATGATACAAGCATGGTGAATACGCCGCTGGTACTTCCTATATATAAGTGTTTGTATGGTATTACATATCGTAGCATTATTTGAATCATTTCAGTTTGAGACATTGAACATTTTATAAAAATAACATACTTTTCACAAAACATTGATTTACAAACAACTTATCTTATACAAACTCATCTTACATGGTTATTCATTTAACCATACATTATTCACTTATTTATACATATCATCTGAACTCATTGTTTTTCAAATGATTTACAAGACAAAGCAAATTACAAGGTTCATGACTAAACATTTTCTCAAACATAAGTCATGAAACCTATTTTCACAAAACCTATGTATCTCACAGGCATTTTTATGCTGACGTACCTATTTTCACATGTGTTTTTCAGGAGCTGTTGCATAAGATGATCAAGATACACATAGGCAGACTTGGGCTTTAGTGACAATAAAAGATGCAAGACTAGTTAATTATGTTGTATTTCCTTGTTTGTTAAGACATTGTAACACTTCTAATCAATAAAACGAAACTTCAATTGCCATGGATTTGAAACAATTAATTCTGTTACAACACTCCCCGACATTTCCGCCACGTTTTGTATGTTCTACGTGGTCGGGGTGTGACAGGTTGCTCCTCTGGAAACCTTGTTTGGGAGAAATAGCGAACCCCCATTTGTTGGGCAGGAAATTGGGAAATCCCAATTATCAGAATCTGAGACTGTCCTAAAGGATGACGGATAAGATAATGTGAATCCATAACAGTATGAAGGCTGCCGGTGATCGGCAGAAGAGCAATGCGAATAAGAGGCGCAAATCTCTTAAAGTTCCAAATAGGAAACAAGACTCTATTGAAAAATATCAAATATGAAAGAATGCAGTATGTCTCAGTATAAAGGGCGAGTTAAGCCTTGGATATATAAGTCATTCGAGATCATCGAATGTGATGGCAGTATAGCTCGTAAGCTAAACTTGCCTAAGGAGTTTGGTGGAATTTACGATGTGTTCCACATTTCTAACTCAAAGGAATGCCTAGCTGATAAATCGCTAGCAATGTCTCATAAAGACATATTGATTGATGAAATCCTGAGGTTTATTAAAAGACCTAAATCGATCAAGGATCGATAGGTTAAGAAAACTTCGAAAAGGATCACGTACCTATGGAATAGGTCAACTGGAATACCCGTAAAGGTCCCTAAATTACTGTGGAAGTTAAAGTCCATTATATGACAGAAAGTACATCCATATTTTTGGAGCGAATCTCGGGGTCGAGATTTCTTTTAAGGGGGTGAGGATGTAACACCTCATAAAATCGTGTCCAATGATGTGTTGACACGTGTAATAAACCCTAATAAAGTCAAATGTTGACTATGAGGGACTAATTTCGTCAAAATCGAAAACCTTGATTTTAAATGGACTGAAAGTGTCAACATGCTTAAACTAAGCCTCTGAGTGACCTTATACGGTGTCCGTATTCTCAAATGAGCCATTGGATGGACGAGAGGAGCCGTATGCTTAATTATATGGAAGTTTGCGCGTCGAAGGGTTAAAAGTGTCAACATGTTAATTCTTACCTCTGAGTGACCTTTTAACGAACCGAGAGCTTCATTATGTTTTCATCATATTCTCGGGAATGCCTAATATTGGCTATGCAAGGTTTTTATGCCAACAAGTGAAGTTACGCGCAAGTTTGTAAGTTAGAGGGGTTAAAAGCGTCAACATGTTTAATTACACCTCTGAATGACCTTTTAACGAACCTGAAGCTTTTTGATGTGCCATCATACTTTTGAGAATCCTTAATATGGGCTACATAGGGCTTCGATGCCATTAAATGATGATACGCGTAAGTTTGCGCATTAGAAGGACCAAAAGCGTCAACTTTTGAATCTACGCCTTTCGGTGACCAGTTAAGCAAACAAGAGTGTAGTAATATTTAAGTATATGCTTGGGAATGCCCATTATGGGCCATGGAAGGCTTGGATATCATTAAACAACGTTTCGCGCTACTTTGCGCAATTAAAGGACTAATTGCGTCAAACTGCAAAAGTATGCCGATTCGTATGGTAACGGACCTTCCGAAATATGACCATGAGTTAATCATACCCTAATTATCCTTTTTATAGCTTAGATATAGGCTTAGAGGTGTTTGGTGCGCAAAAATAAACTTTTACGTCATGCAGGGACTAAAAGTGTCAAAAAGTGCACAAGTTTGCATTTTCGCGCATATCTTGCAATCTGAATATATCCGGACACCCAAAACTTTATGTAAGCACTAAAATATTTTATTTTAGTGTTTGGCTTGATAAAATTCCATTCGTCGCGTCGTTTGGATCGTTTTTCGCGTTCGTCCGTGTTTCGTCGTAATTAGACGAACAACGTGACCGTACGACCAAACAAACCGACATCCGACATGTTTTTGAGCATGGTTGAAGTTATATATACTTTAACTTCCTTATAGATCTTATAAATGGGGTTAACGGGTGTTAGATGTGCCAAAACTCAACGATACGCGTTCAGGGGCCAAAACTGCCAACTAATGAAACTTTGTGATTTCAGACCAGGTCCTTACGGACCGTATACCAAGGACCTTACGGTCCGTAAGCAAGTGCCAGTGACGAAAATTTTCTTGCAGCCCAATCAAACCACTTATCTCAATGTATTCGAAACTAGGGGCTGCAAACCGACTTAGGACACGTGTTTAGGCACTTGTCATCATCCTAGGGACTCCTCTAACACCTGGAATGATCTCTAAATTCCCCCAAAACCTATAAATACTTGAAGCCTTCATTCATTTTCTTCACACTTTTCATTCCAACTTCTCTACTCACACATCTGGAGCTCCTGATCTGATTGGGACTTATATTCTTGTAGAAAAGATAGCTAGGACTCATGTAAGTGTCTTAAGCCCTCTCATTAGTTCAGTTTTATGCTTTAAGAACCAAAAAGTCAAATATCGTATATAAACTTTGACTTTCGAATTAAACTCTCATGGTCCAGCCACTAACCAAATTAAAAGTGGGTATAAGACCATAGTTAGGTAGGTGATTAACCCCTGAAAGGGCACCTCCTAATTCCTTTATTTGCTTAGTTAATTGTCGGGTCAAACTATTTAATTAAAAAGTCAAACTTGGCAGAATTGTGGTTAATAAGTAAAACCAATAATACAAAGGTTATAAATTATATTTAATCCTTTAATATCTTGGTAATTATTATTTAAACATGTCTAAACATGTTTAACCCGACAATTCTAAGTTTAGGGTCAGTTCGCAACCGAAAGTCGCGTAGTTTGACTTCTACATTGACTTTTGGTTATAAGCCGAATTAGACTAGTATGCTACTGATTTTAGGTTCAGTTATGATCATATTATAATGTAGCATAACCCTCTGGGATTATATTACATGATCATACTAGTATTCCGAGTCTTATGCAAGTTTCCATTAATATGTCATACTTTGACTATTATGCCCTTTTTAGCAAAAATAAGGTTTTAGATACCAATAAGCTTTCAAACAACTTAGGTACTGATATGTTAACATGTTTAACATATTTTGATGTTATAAATCTGATCATAAACTTAGTTCGCGTATAATGTCGTGAATTGTGCTTTAAAGTGACCAAAATGCCCTTTAGGCGCATAGATCGGTTTAACGCATAATTCCTTATACCAAACTCATTTCCTACTGATTTAATATCATAATTAGGATAATTTGGGATATCAATTCAGATTATAAACTGAGTTTATGCACAAGTTCTTGAATTATGTCTTCAGATGACGATAATGCCCTTTTGGCACCTAAAATGGTTTTAAAACATGATTATCATACGAAACCTTTTTACTCCTGATATATCATATTAAATAACATATTTTGGTCATATAAACCTGACCGAAATATCAGTTTTCATAAAAGATCGCATATATCGTCATTTAGCGACTTAATCGTCGTTTCGGCGCGTAGTATGGTTTAAACCATAACTACCAACCAAGACTTGTTACCTACTGATTTTATAAATCATTTTAAATATATTTTTACAGTAGGTATATGTTATGAATCCAGATTCCCAAATTAGCCTTCAAGCCTATGTGTGAAATTACCAAAATGCCCCTATGGAGCATAGTTTGGTTTTAAACTTTGAAAAACACATATGTTTGATATCATACTGATATTATATCATAAATAAAGTATTTTAAAAGAATGTTTATGATCATAACATCAGATTGTACCCAAGTTCCTTTTATACGTCATAAAATGACCGAAACGCCCTTATGGAGCATAGTTCGATTTTAAAACCTAAACGGGCAAACAAGTTGATATCTCACTGATATTATAACTTGTTTAAAGTATATTGGCATATGGAACTTATTCATGACTCATTCGGTTACTCGTTATCGCTTATACGCGTACGGTGAGACTTATGAAACTAGTTTATGTAAGTTTGCCAAAACGGGTTTAACCTTATCATTTTATCTTCAAAATCCAGAATGTGTTTACTTTACCCATATTATACAAGTATCCAAACTTGTCGGGTCTAAATCACATTCTATTCCGGTCATCGCTTAATCTAGCGTAACGTACCGTTCTAGATATTTTAAGCTAGCTGGTCTAAGTCTACGACTTAAATAAGACGGTTAGCATTCTAAATTGGTTATATATTACCATCACTCCAGACTAGAGCCACCCAGTAAAAGCTACCTGCATTTTAGATAGATTGGATACGACTGAGTTATTATGCTATGAATCAAGTATTAGCTCAGGTAAATACTTTTAACTTATTTTCCCTTATACGGGCTTGGGATACGGTATATTAATACCGCTTGGTCGGGTATGAGATCATTTAATCGGATTGTGATTTAATAAATCTGCATAACCCGTTTTAATCTATTTTGTTTGATAACATAAACATTGGGGGTTAATGATCGTGTCCTGGATATCCTCGGCTCATTTAAGTTATTAATGGCCACGACCTATGCACGGGGTGTAGGCATACACCTGACAGATGCAAATGCTAAATATTAAATTACCCACAAGTTGGGGATAACTCCTCTGTGGGTTTTATAAGTGGTGAGTCGGTTAATCATGACCGGCTTCCAAACCGGCCCCATATGTATGACAAACATATAAAACTGTATACAAGATTTTATTAAAGATTGTCCCAAGTTATAAATGATTTGTGCCTTGTGCACTTAAATCAATTTTCATAAACTCTTTTCAAATGAGTCGGTTAATTGTATTTACCAGTGAAAACTGACGTATATTCAAAAGACTAAGTGGCAGGTACTACTCGTAATAGGCTGGGAGTTGCTCGGTGTCGAAAAAGAGGATCTTGCGAGTCCTTAAAGATGCCATAAAGTCTGCTAAGTTTCACCAATATATCTATCTATACCTACACCTCCCTCACCTTCATCTTCATATTCATATCTTCAACACTTCCAATCTTGAATTTCAGTTTCCAAATTTCAACATGAACGATCTATTCTCCGGATCATTCTCCCGCTTCCGTAGCGAAGAAACCTCATCTCCACCGTCCCGTCACCACAGCGTCGAAATGACCGGAAATCCACCGTCTAACACCGCCGTCAACGGCATAAACCTAGACAAATTCTTCAAAGACGTAGAAGCAATAAAAGGCGAGCTTCGAGCACTCGAAACACTCCACAACAAGCTACAATCATCACACGAGCAATCTAAAACACTCCACAACACCAAATCCATGAAAGATCTCAGATCTAAAATGGATAACGACGTCACCGCCTCGTTGAAAAAGCTAAGTTTGATAAACTCATATTAGAAGCTCTAGACTGATCAAACGTTGCGAATCGAAGCTTACCTGGCTGCGGACCAGGCAGTTCATCATATCGGACACGCACATCCGTCGTGAACGGCCTCAGGAAAAAACTCTCGGACTCAATGAACAATTTCAATGATCTACGCAACAAAATGTCGTCGGAGTATTGCAAAACGGTTACTCAAAGATACTACACTGTAACCGGAGAGAATCCGGATGAAAAAACAGTCGGTGCATTGATTTCGAGTGGTGAAAGTGAGACGTTTCTGCAGAAGGCAATCCAGGAGCAAGGGAGGGGACAGGTGATGGATATGATATTGGAGATACAAGAAAGGCATGGTGCAGGTGATCTTAGTCGTTCAACCCCTAAGATTCGCCATGTCATCATCTCCACCTCATCAAGTATGTGCTACGTTGGACAAAAAACAAACCCTGTTAGTGGAGATTTAACGGGGTCGTGCCATTGCAAACATAAAGTCAACTTGGGGGTGCCGGGTGTCTAAGTGTTAGTTGCGGGTGGCAACGGCCAAAGGCCGATAGTTGGGGGTGATAAAATCCAATAACCCTTAATATTAACCCTAAAAAAGATTCTAATCACCGAATCATATGAATTAAGATAATACTTCAGTCCTAAGTTTACATATATCTATCACCTTTCTCCCTACATATACACACACTGCTTGTATATAACTATATATACATCCGATCAAGTTCAAATCTTACAATCGAAAATAGACCATGCCTAGAATTCATCCACAACTTCCATATGAAATCATACAGTCTGAGGTGCTACCAAGACTTCCAGCCAAGTCGATAGGTCGTTTCCGATGCGTTTGTAAAGCATGGAATTCCTTCTTATCTACGTCTCACTTTGCCCGGATGCACGTCCCCTATCAAACCAACCATGAACTTCTTCTTCTTGATCATCACACATCCCCAACTTTTCGTATGCTTGATTGTGAACCCATGAGCCAAGATTCAATCACCACTATTCCATTCGAAGGATACATGTCGATTTTAGCAAGCTTGGATGGGTTGGTATGTCTAGCCTTGAGGGAAACTCGAGAGTTAGCCTTTTGGAATCCAGTGACGGGTGCCCACAAGAAGTTCCATACAAGTTTTTATGATGTTATCCGTAATAGCGCTTTTGCTTTATATATTGACTCTTCTAACGATTACAAACTTGTACATATAGTTTTCGAGGGTGCTTTTATCTATTCCCAGATATTAGACTCAAGGAGAAAGATTAATCATCCGTCTTTAAAAATTAGCCAACTTATATCGAATTTTGATTGGTCGTTGGCTACTTTCTTTGAGGGAAAAGTTTATTTTAGTTGATAAATATGAGTCTACTTACAACATTTACAAGTGAAAGGTGCATCATCAGTTTTGATGTAGAGTCTGAAAAGTTTAAGGAAATACAATGTCCGTGTAGTGGAGGTTACGGTGAGAGTTTAGTGGTTCTCAATGGCTGCATTCACTTGGGGGTGGTTGATGATGGTTTGAAATGTGATTTGTGGAGGATGGATGGTGAGGGGTGGATAAAAGTGGCGGCATTCTCGTGCGCGAATAGCCGATTGATGCTTAGAAATATACATATCAGGAAGAATGGGAACTTGCTTGCGATTTGGGAGGACAACGATTCATTTGAGAATGTAGATATGGAAGACTTTTTAACAGACTTTTTGTTATGTTCATGGTGGGAAATGGAGCCATCAACTTCGACGAGCGATACACATTGAGACCCTTGTGTCACCGTATCCCTAACTATTTCAAGTGATGTGAAGATGGAAGACAATGTCAATCCACTATTCGTGATATAATCTTTCAGAAAATCAGCGTTTAGAAAAAAAACATAGCAATACGATAATCAATTTAGAATTTCCAATTTTATAGTATAATGTTTCCAAAAACTAAAGTTTTATTTTTTTAGAAAAAACTGAAAGTAGATTTAGCATAAATAAGAAAGAGTAAATTACAAAAATCATCCTTTATGTATGTCACTTATTGCAAACTGTGTCCTTAGTCTTCAATAATTACAGAAAATATACTCGATGTTTGCAAACTGTAACACCTTGTAAAAATCGTGTCCAATGATGTGAAGACATGTGTCCTAAACCCTAAACGTGTAAACAATTGACTTTGAAGGACTAAAGTTGACAAACAGTGAAAAGATGTATGCGAAGGGACTAAAAGTGTCAACATGCTAAACTTATGCCTCTGAATGACCTTACACGATGTTCGTATTCTCAAACGAGTCAAGAATTGGACACAAGAAGCTGTTTGTGCAAACAAATGAATGTTTGGGTAACAAAAGGGATTAAAAGTATCAACATGTAATTCTTACCTCCGAGTGACCTTTTAACGAACCCGGGGCTTTGTAATGTTCAATTATACTCCCGAGAATGTTTGATGTTGATTACGAAAGGTTTCGGTATTGTTATATGATAAATTGTGCAAGATTTCAAGAAGAAGGGTTAAAAGCGTCAACGAGAGAAACTAGTGTCTTCGGGTGATCTTTTAACCAAAGGGGATCCTAACAAGGTTTGTTATAATTCCCAAGATCATTGAAAACTAACTTTGGGGGCCAATAGTTGTAAAAATAAAAGATATAAGAAGGTATGAAGGACCAGGGACTAAAATTGCCAAGTATGAAAAACTGGTTAATCAGGTCGAAGGGAGAGTCGCGGGCCGCGAACCCCCTCCCATTGTCTCTCGTTGGCCGCGAGCCAGTGCCCAGTAACGAAAAATGTGGACAGCTGCATGTATGCAGTCTTGTTGCCCACACTGCCACACAAACCGCCATTCATGCTCAGAACTCGAAACCAGGGATTGTTGGATGGTTTTTACTGCCTCTAGGACACCTGGAATAATATATTATATATATATATTAACATTATAAAGTCTATATTAAACATTAAACATATATTATAAATTCGAATTATACTCGATAGGGCTGTTTTCACTTTTTCACTTTTTCAGTTTTCATTTTTCAATCCATTAAATATATATTCAATAATACTCGATAGGGCTGTTCATATATTATGCGCTGCCTTTTCAGTTATCAAAGAACAAGAAATAAAATCAAAACACAGTCCCGAGATGGCCAGATCTCTGATATGCGCTGCCGATTCACTTCCCTAGTTGCCTTTTCATCTTCAAATCTCAATCTCTTCTCCGATGCCCTAATTATATATTGTTCTAACTTCTAAGTTCTAACTCATAATCGTTCTTCTATGTACGCAGGACTGCAGGAGGCTTCGATTTTGCCCTAACTGTATAATCATTTTCCTCCAATCTTCCTCTTCTCAGATTAAGGTAAATGTTTGTTGCTTTATTCTTTTGTCCGTATAAGGTCACTAGTATAAACATTCTTTTGTCCGTTTAGGATGAATTTAGGATCAGCTGCTGTATACATTCGAATGATATAGGATTACTTACTGTTTTGATTTAGGATTAGTGGATTACTTACTGTTTTGATAACTCTTTTCAGTTGGAATTTTGTGATAACTCTTTTTAGTTGAATTTGTTTATCAATCCTCAACTGCTGTATGCATTCAATATGACAATTATTTGAATTGGTTAACTGATTGATCAAGTGTCGCAACTCCTTAGTGGAATTTTGTACAACTCTTTTCAGTGACTAGTTATAAATGGACTATTGGCTCGATCTAAACGAGTTTTTTTTCGAGGATCAACTGCTGTATGCATTCAGATGAATTAGGATTACTTACTGTTTTAATAAGCATTCAGGTCAAAATTGATCAGTGTTTCAGTCTTTCATCGTGCACATGCTGTTAGATTTATATGTACGGGTCCGATAAGTCAACGTTGCTGACCGAGCTATGACCCGTAAGAGTTACACCTTGGGCAACGAACATTAAATCCACTTAACTTGGTTAACTGGTGACCACGAACAATTAACGGGATGAAATATATAATTATCTAGAATAATTATATATTCACGAGAAACGAGATTTATTATTTATACGGGTTATAAATAATATAACGTTTAATTACTTATTTAATTAAACTTTGTTTTTCGAGCTTCGTATCGCGTCTGTGCTTGAACTTATTTTATTGGGCTTTGGGGCCTAAGAGATAATTAGGGATGTTAACCTAAATATATTAGTCTATATATTTAATTAGTCATCCTTAATATAGATGAGTTGTCTTCTGCCGTAAATCATTACAAAAGGAAAAAGGGTTTCACCTTTTTGTGAGCAAATCATAGAAGAAAACACAGCCGCCACTTTAGGTGCCTGATCTTTTCATTTCCTTTGTATTGTGATGACGCCGCCGCTCCATTCGTGTTCGTGTCTAGCACTCGTTCGTTGTACCTCGGTGTCTCACACGGTTAATTATTAACCACAAGGGTATAATTTTTTCCATCGGTAGATTAATTATTTTATGTATCATATTTGCATGTTTGTAACCGTGATCCTGTTCGATTCACTTTTGGTGTTGATTATTTATATTTATTCCACTGCGTTTTTTTATTAATTATATATTTAGTTGATAAAATATATCAAACCCATTTTGATAAAAAGTAAAATTGACACCACTGAATCCCAACAGTGGTATCAGAGCCACGCTTAAAATTTGCAAATCGAAACCGGTCCTTTTAACCGGTTATAGATCTCAAACTTTAACTTGTTTAAAACTTTAACTTGTTTAAAGTTTCAGATCTAAATATTTCTTGGGCAAAAAGTTATTTCGTCAAAAGTTTTATTTGTTTTATTTGACCAAAAGATTGCTCACTTCAATATGATTGTGTTGAATATGTAATTCTGGTCGACCTTGTACTTGTATTATTGTTCTTGTTTTGTTTTTGTTTTATGGTTTTTGGCCCACTTTGTGGCTCAAAGTTGTAATAGATTAGGGTTTCAATTTTATTATATTTTTTATTATAATGTTGAAGACCCGAAGACAAAACTGAAGACTTTACAGGAATCAAGGAGGTGCTAAAGACAACTAGATACACTAGGTCCATCCTTGTGGTTGTTTGTTACCCCGTGACCCAGTTTGGTCTTGCTATTTGGCTCTAGCAAGATCAAACAAAATGGCCTAAAGATTTACATATTTATTTTTGCTATTATGGTTGCTTTTATTATATAAGGTGTTATATAACATACCAACCTAATACCAAACTTTTAAAAGGTGTTTTAAAATGTTCACAATCAATTATAACAATTTCTAAATTGATTTTTACAACTTGTAAATATTTGTGATAAAACAAATAGTTTATTTTAAAATAAATAATAATCATTAGAGTTTTTGAAATTTAACAAGTTTTAACTTTCTAAAAATCATAACTCAATAGTTTTAAAACTATTAACTTTTAAATGGTTATACAAGTCGCGACAAACTTAGTTTTAATAGGTTATTTAAAATTAAGTGTCCTGAGAGATGAAAGGGTTCATAAAGATGTCACGACTAAATATGTACTAAAATTGGCTCTTACGACCCTATTTGGTAAATATTAAATTAACCCATAATTAAAATCAATAGTCTATGCCATCCTATCACAAGCTACACTTGGAACGTAAAAGCGAACCATCAGTGTTTGGAGCCACAACACCACACTTGATGTCTAGCATATCCTTCCAAGGTGCAAGGGTTTCGTTGACACATCCGGCCCTTCCACACGTACCTCTTTTTGGACGACTATTACTTTTTCTTTTCTCACCACATGCTCCAGCTGTCTCGAAAGTAGAAAGTCGGCATAGATGAGGCTAAACATATCAATGCATAGACAAGAGTTGTCTTAGCGGCCTCATACTCGAGAGTTGTGCAATTCTCACAATTGACACTCGTTGTTAGTCTGCCTAGTCACTTACTAAAGTGCATGCCACAGCTGTCTTTACTACTGACATAGCCAGATTCTCATTCCTTGTTCTAATTACTGTAATGGGTCACTAATTAAATAAGGAAATATACATTGAAAATACTAATTAAAATCTCTTTGCTTATGTAACAGATGTCTAATGAAAACAACTCCTTCATTCTCAAGTCTATACTTGAAAAGGAAAAACTGAATAACACCAACTTTCTCTAATGACACCGCAATCTGAGAATAGTTCTCAAGATGGCGAAAAAGCTATATATCTTAGATGGCCCAGTCCCTACCGAGCCTAAAAGTAACACTATTGCTGCTCGTAAGGCACTGGAAAAGCATAACGAGGATGCCATTGAGGTAGCCTGCCTTATGCAAGCCACCATGTCTCCTGAACTTCAGAAGAAGATGGAAGATAAAGATGCTTATGACATGATCCAGCAACTGAAAGGAATGTTTCAGAAACAAGCGCGACAGGAGTGATATGACACCATGAAGCAGCTTATAAGCTATAAAATGCACGAAGGATCGTGTGTCAGTACTCATGTGCTTAAGATGAAAGGGTACATTGATATGATGAACAAACTTGGTTATCCCCTGCAAGATGAAATGGCAGTGGACTTCATCTTGAACTCTCTCCCTAGCTCATATGACCAGTTTATTATGAACTATAATATGAATGCTTGGGTGAAGACTGTGCCTGAGCTACATGGTATGCTCAAAACGGCCGAGATGAACATTCCACATAAAACCAACCAAGTTCTGATGGTCAACTCTGGTGGTGTTAAGAAGACCAACAACAAGAAAAAGGCTCATAACAACAAAGGCAAGAAAATGGCTGTTGTTGCTGCCAAATATGCCACCAACAACAAGCAGGTTGCTAAACCACCCCCTCCCCAGGAGCGTCAGTGCTTTGAATGCAACCAAATGGGGCACTGGAAAAGGAACTGCCCGCAGTATCTAGCCAAGCTGAAGGCGAACAAGGCCAATAATGTTGGCACTTCTTCAGGTATTCTCATTTATGTTATTGAGCTTTTTACTGTCTCTAGCAACACATGGGTATTTGTTACCAGGTGTGGTTACCACATCACTAATGTTTTGCAGGAGCCTGAAAAGTGGAGGAAGCAGAAACAAGGCGACATGGAACTCATTGTTGGTGATGGGAAAAGAGTTCCCGTTCTTGCAACTGGCATATTTCATTTTTCATGTCCTTCTGGCCTTGTAGTTAATTTAAACAATTGTTTGTTTGCACCTGGTATAACCAGAAACATTATTTCAGTTTCCCTTTTGTTTGAACAAGGTTTCAAGTACGTTTTTAATGGTATTTCTATTTCTGCCTACTTGAATGATGTCTTTTATTTTGAGGCTAAACCTTGAAATGGTATTTATGAGATTGATGTTCAGACATGTAATAACATATATCACCTTTCTAAGCGTAACAGAGTTGGTATTAATGAAACCTTTCTATGGCATTGTAGACTTGGCCACATAAGTAAGGCACGCATAAAATATCAGAGCTTCGATTGTAGTGAACCAGGATTCTTTCTCGAGTCTAGTCTACAATCACTAAGGAACCTCTCACGAAAACAATTTATACAAGAACAAGAGTTTTCATTGCATAAACATTTTTCAAGGTCCACTACAACAAAAACAAAATTCATCTCATACAAATCAAGCAAGGACATTAAGTGCCTTAGTCTCTAAATGGTAGACATGAATCATTAAGTTATTACGCACAACATTAACAGGATAACGTAAAATGAACTTATGTGATTCCAACATTTCGTGTATATAAATTAATTGACTATTAATTATTAATACATATGTCGAACAAATTATTTTCCAGGATATCATGTCTTCCTCCGAAGGAAGCAACATGTATGACGATGTGGATCCTATGACACCCTATTCGGATGATGATTATGTACCTGAGGTTCAGGTTATTACTTCGGATAGTGAGACGGGATCAGATGGCGATATGGACGATTTCCAGCCATTTGCATTGCTAGGTGATATTGTTGACGATGACATATTAGATATGCCTCCGCAGCTCAATGACGTAGTTATCATAGGTCACCCTGAGGGTGAACATGTAGTCGAGGTTATACCCTTGGATATCCTTCCTCTTGCTATTATGCCTTTGATCGTCGACCTCGACGAGGATGATGACGGCGTTGTTCCAGTGATTCCCATGGAGCACTTAGATGATGATTTAGGAGACGGGGATGTTTATGATCTGGTTATTCTAGAGGTTGCAGCACCGGTAGTTCCGATTATTGTTATTTCTTCTAATTCTGACACAGACTCAGATGATCATTCTGATGCATCTGTTACTACATCTGCACTTCAGGCTGTAGGCCTAGAGGCGCATCCAGTTATTGAGGATGATCTCATGCCAGATGAGCCAGTTGTCCCTGCACCCGATCATATTCCTACTCCACCACATTCTCCAGCTCACTTACCTGCTAAAGAGGCAATTCAGGCCCCTGTTCCAAAGGGATCTACTGACCGTATCCGACTCATGCGTTTTGCCCCTATCATACCACCTACAGATCATACCGATGAGGCAGGACCATCCGGACACGTCCACATACCGCCCAACGTCACTGACCCATATTACCAGCGGTTTCGTCCAGTTCCACCAGTTCCTACTGAGCATATGATAGCACAACACTCTCCACCACATGTTATGCATACTACAGACCCGTACCATCCAGTTCACTACCCAAGCATTTCTACTGATGCCCTTATCCTCTCTCTGCAGTCTCAGGTCGACATACTTTTTCACAGCGTTCATGAGCTTCAGCAGCTTGCTGACGCCAGACCTCCACCACCACCGGCTCATTCACCACCCCATGCTCCACCACCACCACCAAGGTCACCACCATTACCCCCACTACCACCTCAGATGCCACCAGTTGATATACCCCCATTTGGTTTACCTGCTCGTGTTTTGACACTCGAGCAGCAGATTGATTTCCTTATCCGCTTAGTCCATGATCTGGAGGGGAGGGTTACTCATTTTGACAGTTTATTGTTCCCGACTCCACCCCCAGTCCTCCCTCCACCATAGACCGTGTATTTGCAGGTACTTCTTTTGTGAGGGATATAGGTATCCGTTTTGTGTACATAGACCCACACCAAGTTTCAAGACAACCGAAAGGCCAAAGATCGCATGGATTAAAGGAAGATTTTACCACTTTGTATATATTCTAGACTAGTATGACCGGATGATGTATCCCGTGTCCATTTTGTTTCTCTCTAAACGATCTTGTAATCAGTTGTGTGCTATATATGAAAACTTGGTGTTATCCTTTATATGCATCTGAAATGTTATATTATACATGTTTTGTTGCTTGCATTGTTTGGTTTTTTCGCATGATATATTGCTTGGTTATATTTTTTTATTAATGTTATAAATTTATTTTATATGCTTAGTAAAAGTATTTATTAACAAACCAACGTCTAATCTTTATCCTATTTCTCCTTTGGAAGAATCATGCCACCAAGGAGAGCCTTACGTTCAAGGACAGTTAATCCACCCCCACCTCCACCAATGCCTATGAACGAGGCTGAATTAAATGCACTAATAGAACCGAGAATCTCCCAAGCTATCGCATTGTATGAGGCATCCCGTGCCGAACACAGTGGTGGCACCGGCGGATCGCGAGGCCAGGGCCAAGGCGGTACTTCAGGCGGAACAAATACCACAGGTAACGTTTAGTTGTTTTGTTACAACTTATTAAATTCCTTTCTTAATCTACTCGTGCATTTCATTGTTTGCTCATTCTTAATCCATTTATTGTCTATTTCAGGATGCATATTCAAGCAGTTTCTAGACTGCAAGCCACTCAATTATGATGGCACAGATGGTGCCGTGGCTTATGTGCGCTGGACAGAGAAAACGGATTCGACCATAAGAATGAGCAGATGCTCTGCTGATCAACATGTCACCTATGTGACTGGCCTGTTCATTAACGAGGCTCTCACATGGTGGAACTTGCAAGTGCAGACTTTGGGTGATAGCGTTGCATATGGGTTGACGTGGGAAGAGTTAAAAGAAAAGGATGAGGGAAAAATATTGTTCCCGTGCTGAACTCCAGAAATTGGAGAATGAGTTTTGGAACCTTACCATGGTTGGATCGGATATTACTGGATATACTCAAAGGTTTCACGACCTGTCTCACGTGATTCCTTATTTGGTTACCCCAGAATTTAAGCGTATTGAACGCTACATTTGGGGACTTGCTCCTGAGATCAGAAGCCTTGTTACTTCAGCAGATCCCAAAACTATCACGCAAGCGGTGACTATAGCTGTGAGTCTTAATGAAGATGCAATTAGGATGAAGAAGTATGATGTGAAGGGAGTAGAGAAGAAGGAATCACATGTTGAGTCTTCCAGTGGCGGGAAAAGGAAGTACTCAAATTTTAAAAAGGGAACTCGTGGGAATAACAACAACAACAACAACTACAACAACAACCCCAACAACAATAACTACAACCCCAACAATCACAACAACAATAATAACACCCGCAATCACAAAAACCCCAACAATCATAACATAAAGCAAGAGATTATTCAGGCAAGAGATGCAAGGGCGTTTGTAGCCACCAATGATACTGGCCCGAAGAAGTACGCGGGTACTATGCCCAAGTGTGAGCGATGCACGTATCATCATTTGGGTAATTGTAGGAAATGTGACAAGTGTGGCAGGCTTAGCCACCGTACTGAATCATGTTGGGGATCAGGAAGTAGAACAGGAACAGGGAATGGAAACAACAATAGGAATGGAAATGGAAACGGGCGTGGGCAAGGATGTTTTGGATGCGGAAGTAAAGACCACTTCAAAAGGGATTTCCCTAAAGAAAACCAAGCTCGTGGTCGATCATTTGTGATTGGAGCCAAGGATGCGCGCCAAGACCCTAATGTGGTCCCTGGTACGTTTCTCCTCAACAATCATTTTGCGTCCATATTATTTGATACTGGTGCCGATTTTAGCTTTATTTATATGGAATTTAAAAATATTCTGGGCTTAGAATCTAGTAAGCTAGATGTTCCATATTCTCTAGAATTGGCTAACGGTAAACTAGTAGAGTTGGGAGAAGTTGTTAAGGAGTGTACCTTAGAACTTGGCGAACAAAAATTCAATATCAATCTCTTACCCGTTGAATTGGGTAGTTTCGACGTAGTGGTTGGCATGGATTAGCTATCGAATAATCGAGCCGAAGTCGTTTTCCATGAGATCATTCGCCTACCACTACTGAACGAAGAGACACTTGTGATACATGGAGAGAAGCGCGACACCCCATTGTGGATCATCAATTGCAGGAAAGCACAGAAGTGCATATGGAAAGGTTGTATTGCCTTTCTAGCACATGTTGTGGACAAGAAGGCCGATGGGCCGAAGTTGACAGATATTCCAGTAGTAAAAGAATTTCCTGATGTCTTTCCTGAAGACTTATCAGGACTACCACCTTATCGACAAGTTGAATTTCACATCGACTTGGTACCAGGAGCCGCACCCGTAGCTAAATCTCCATATCGATTAGCACCTTCTGAAATGCAAGAGTTATCCACACAACTTCAAGAGTTGTTGGATAAAGGATTCATTAGACCAAGCTACTCGCCTTGGGGAGCTCCAGTCTTGTTTGTAAAGAAGAAGGACGGAACTTTCAGGATGTGCATCGATTATCGCGAGTTGAATAAACTTATCATCAAGAATCGGTATCCATTACCGAGGATTGATGACCTATTCGATCAACTGCAAGGGTCGAGCTTCTACTCAAAGATAGACTTACGACCGGGGTATCGTCAATTACGGATTCAAGAAGAAAGCATACCGAAAACGGATTTTCGGACTTGTTATGGTCATTACGAGTTTCTCGTTATGCCTTTTGGTTTAACGAATGCACCAGCGGTCTTCATGGATTTAATGAATCGCGTGTGCAAGCCGTATCTCGACAAATTCGTCATAGTGTTTATTGACGACATTTTGATATACTCTCGATCGACTGATGAACATGAACAACATTTGAGAACTGTTTTGGAGTTGTTAAAGACGAAGAAACTATACGCAAAATTTTCCAAGTGCGAGTTTTGGATTCGCGAGGTACAATTTCTCGGGCATGTAGTGAACGAGAAGGGCATTCAAGTAGACCCGTCGAAGATTGAAGCGATTAAGAATTGGGAAGCGCCCAAGACTCCTACTGAAGTTCGACAATTTTTGGGCTTAGCGGGATATTATCGGAGATTTATTGAGAATTTTTCAAAGATTGCTCAACCGCTAACTTCTCTTACACAGAAAGACAAGAAATTCGATTGGGGAGAGAAACAAGAAGCAGCATTTCAACTTCTTAAATACAAGTTGTGCATTGCACCAATCTTATCATTACCCGACGGTACCGATGACTTTGTTGTATACTGTGATGCTTCGCATCAAGGTTTAGGTTGTGTACTCATGCAACGTGAAAAAGTTATCGCGTACGCGTCTCGCCAACTGAAAGTTCACGAGAAGAACTATACCACTCACAACCTAGAGTTAGGCGCGGTGGTATTTGCTTTGAAAATTTAGCGACATTACTTATATGGTACACAGTGCACTATTTTCACAGATCATAAAAGTCTACAACACATATTCAACCAAAAAGAATTAAATATCCGTCAGCGACGTTGGGTTGAATTATTGAACGATTATGATTGTGAAATCAAGTACCATCCGGGCAAGGCGAACGTTGTAGCAGATGCCTTGAGCCGCAAGGAACGAGTTAAAACACTAAGAGTGCGAGCACTAGAAATGAAGATTCACATAGACCTTACCGCACGAATTCATAATGCACAACAAGAAGCGCTCAAGGAAGAGCATATTCTAGCAGAAATACTTTGAGGCATGGAAAAACGGTTAGTGCCAAAGGAGGATGGAACTTTGTACGTTGCAGGTAGAATTTGGGTTCCATTCTTTGGAGGCCTTCGAGATCTTATTTTTGAGGAAACACATAGGTCAAAGTACTCGATCCATCCTGGATCAGATAAGATGTACCAAGACTTAAAGGAGTATTATTGATGGCCTAACCTCAAAAAGGATATTGCTATCTATGTCGAAAAATGCTTGACATGCGCGAAGGTCAAGGCAGAGTATCAGAAACCGTCGGGTTTACTACAACAACCCGAGATTCCCGTTTGGAAGTGGGAACAAATATTGATGGACTTGATTACGAAGTTACCCAGGACCTCAAGAGGCCATGACATGATATGCGTAATCGTCGATAGATTGACAAAGTCCGTACACTTCTTGCCGATTCGGGGGAAGGATAGTACCGAGAAACTAGCGGAACTCTATCTCAAAGAAATAGTGGCTCGTCATGGAGTGCCTATTTCAATCATTTCGGATCGAGACGTTCGTTTTGTTTCAAGAATTTGGAAATCATTTCAACAGGCCTTTGGATCTCATTTGAATCTAAGTACGGCCTTTCATCCACAAACTGACGGCCAGAGCGAACAGACAATCCAAACACTCGAAGATATGCTTCGTGCATGTGTTATGGATCTAGGCGGCAATTGGGATACTCATCTACCTTTAGTTGAGTTTTCCTACAATAACAACTACCATACTAGTATACAAGCTGCACCGTTTGAAGCTCTTTATGGTCGAAAGTGTCGCTCTCCGCTATGTTGGGTGGAAACAGGCGATAGTCAATTAATTGGTCTGGAACTAGTCCAAGAGACTACGGATAAAAATTTTCAGATCCGAGACCGTATCAAGGCGGCTCGCGATCGACAAAAGAGCTACGCAGATAAAAGACGAAAACCATTATCTTTCGAGGTCAGAGACAAAGTCTTGTTGAAAGTCTCGCCTTGGAAAGGCGTAGCGAGGTTCGGTAAATGCGAAAAGCTTAACCCACGTTACATTGGACCATTTGAAATCTTAGAAAAGATTGGAACTGTTGCCTACAAGTTGAAGTTACCAGATGAACTTAGTAGTGTGCACAACACGTTTCATGTGTCAAATCATAAAAAAGAGTCTAACACAAGAAACCGTTATCATTCTTGCGGATGAAATTCACATTGACGACAAACTCCAATTCACTGAAGAACCTATTGAGGTCATGGATTGGTAGATCCAGAAAACACGGAGAAGTCGTATCAAGTTAGTAAAAGTTCGTTGGAACTCCCGACACGGACCCGAGTATACTTCGGAATGTGAAGACCAAATTACAGCTAAATACCCCCACCTGTTCAAGAAGACTCCTGCAATGGATAACTCAGTTTGAACTTCGGGACGAAATTCTCAATAACAGGGGGAGAATGTGACAACTGCCACTTTCTGGTAATCTACGTACATTTAAAACAATCATTTACATTATACCGTTATGTGTTTTGAACATCCGAATTGCATGATTACATGATATACATCTTAGAACACTCATTTATGATGCACATTATTCGTTTCTATCGGTTATATTTGAAACAATTTAAACAGTGCATCGAAACAACTAGAGTAGTATCTAGTAAACTAGCGTGCTGACAAAAATTTAGGATCCGCAGAAACCATTTTAATGACATCTTTAGCACTCAGACGAAAGTCCAACATCAAATATACACTAAACCCTAATTGGGAATGCAAGGGTTTGGTTTAATACTTTCCCGATGTCCGGTAGCACTAAAAACTGCCCGAAAAGCGCTAAAAGTTACCATTTCAATAATTTTCCGCAAAATTCAGCATTAGTGTTTTTATTACAAGATGCAAAAGTGTTGTTTAAACACAAATTTCATATAAAAATACATAGGGAATATCATTTATACACATAACCGAATTTTTCCCTACAACTTTCATAAGTTAACTTTTCGACTATCTACTTGCGGAACGAACACTAAACAACTATCCGAACTATAATTTGACATATTTAGCAAACTAGTGAATATTATTTTTGACCAATTAAAGCCTATTTATGATCATTTTATGTCATGAATCATCTTGAAAAGTTGCAAAAACTTAAACCTTTAAACACTTAACCATTTCATCACATTTTGAACCCTTAATTTTACTAACACTTGAAAACTCATAAGGCACCCCCCACATGTATGATCCGTAAATAAGGGCCCACATACCCTTAATCTCATGCTAAAAATATCTAGATATTTTGGTTAGTTGCAAGTGGATGAAGTTGGTGAGTTATTATAACACTTAATCACATTAAGTTACTAACCATTCTACATCACTTTTCACCTTCATTACACACACATAAGAACACTCTCTCATCTTCATCTTTTTCACCAAGAACACCATAAAAATCCACTTCACTTTAGTCATTTCTTTGATGATCAAGATGATTTTCCATGGAACATAAGATGATCTAAAGCATCTACAAGTTAAAGCACACTTTTTCATCCATTCAAGAGCTATCTACCATCAAGATCTTCATCTTCTTTGCTTCTAATCATCATATAGAACATCCCTAGCCACTAGTGCTAGAAGTGAGCTTCTAAATCTATTTTTTTCATACTTATTTATGTTTATGATTGTTAATATAACTAGTAATAACTAAATCATCATACATAATAATATGAAGATACAAAGAAGCAAAAATAAAAATCATGATATGTATATGTTTGTTTATGTTGTGATTTAAGATTTATTACTTGCATGTTTGATCTTGTCATGATGGATATCATAAGAATAACTTGTTAGATGATGTTTAAAAACATGATCTAACAAGTATACATGTTTATGTTAAAGGGTTTTTGTTAAACATAAAGGTTTAATGGATGATCATATTCTTTGATGTCGTTAAGGTATTTAATGTTTTTCCTTAAAAACAATACTTTTACAAGATTATGTAAAGTAACATACAAGTTACGATTTTTATAAAACTTGATGAAACTAGAAGTAAACATAGATTTTAATCTAGTTAACATATGTAATGATCATACCCAAAACCCTACATGATTTTGAGATCATCTTGATAAGTTTATGTTATAAAATCTCATATGTTTTAGTTAAAGATGTTATGAGTAAATTGATGGTGAATTTGAAAAGAAAATGATATGTTCATTAAACATGGCTAAGTGATTAATACAAATGTTATATGGCCAAATTTTCTTAAAATTCATATGTTAACAAAACTATCATTTTTGGTTAAATCTTTACAAGATTAAAAAGATTTTAAAGAAAGGTTTTTATAAAAGAAAAGATTAGATAAATATATATTTTTGAGAAAATATATATTTGGTCACTGTAACAATTTATGTGATATGTAATATTTGGTGTATTAGTTATATGTAACAAAATTAGGAACTTGAATCCAATGTTACAATTAAACTCAAGACACATTATAACTAAAGTCTTACAAAACTACACATGATTACGCCTTAAAAACGAGTTGCGGACAATCCGAAAGATCGGACACCATTTATGGTCAAAACGGAGGACGGACGAATCCATAAACGTATCGCCAATCCGAGGAGTTACTACGACGTTTAGACGATATTTCGACGTGAAAAATGAATATGTTAACGATAACGAAATCCGAAGGTTTATAAACTTATAAAATTCTTACATATTCTTTTAACTAAAAAGCCTACTTAGTGATTTTTATAAAAATGAAAGATGTTTATTCAAATGGGCTATCCTTTACAAATGGGCTTATAATTTTAAAATGGGCTATTCTTTATAAATGGGCTTAACTTCATAATGGGCTTATCAAAACACATGGGCTAAGCCCAACAACATAAATTCATGGGCTAAGCCCAATATCAAAACATATGGGCTAAGGCCCAATAACATTAAAGCCCAATACTATTTAGGCCCAATACTATTTAGGCCCAATACTATTTAAGCCCAATAACATAAATTCTTGGGCTAGGCCCAATAACATTAAGACATGGGCTCGGCCCAATGACATGAAAACATGGACTCGGCCCAATGACACAATTAGTGAAAATACAAGTATACAATTGATTCATACAAGACACGAAATCATGAGGACGAAATCCGATGACACAACATACAAGATACAAGATTACTTACATACATATATATATTTGGTGAAATATATATAACAAGTTTAACAATTCGTACATCTAATACAAAGTTCAACAAATAACAAAGACTTGTACACGAGTCATTACAAAGACTGATGTGTCTAACGAATATAGAACGTTTGTAGGTCGCGACACAATACAAGGCAACCGCAAGTGAGGATTAAGATACTTATATTTCACAGACGCAATTCTGTGAGTTCATGTCCCCCCTTTCATCTTAAATGCTTATCAAGCTTTACAACTATCGGGGAAAATACATGTACAATAGTATGATAAGTCAAGGAATGAAACGCCTTAGATCATGTGTGAAATTAGGGCCATAACTAAAGCACCATTAATCCAGTTTGGGCCAAGGAATAAAGGTTTAGATCTAATGGGTTTTGGCGAGCCCCACTCATGGCCATTCGTTTGCTTAGGAGTGCTTTTGTTGCCCTACGACATGGTGTCGATACAATTAAAATCGTCTAGGGTTAGATTGCTTCCTATTTCGTCACACATATTAATGTCCTTGCAAAACATTAATGATCACGATTTCATTGACGCTTTTAATACTACTTTTGATACAAATACAAATACATTCACATTTTACGGAATGTATCATTTACAACTAAACTGCATGAACTCGCTCAACTTTTGTTGATGTTTTCCACTTAAACATGTATTTCAGGGAATTAGTGGACCATGTTGGGGATTTCAATTCAAGGAATAAATGTCGAGACTCCGTGCCATCTTTTGAAGGGTTTGCCTATTATATACCACCTCTTGCGGTGGTATAGTAGACAAAGCCTTAGTGTTTAAAACTTTCATTTTTGATGTATGAAACAATAACAACTTATTTTCTTTGAATGGTTTGTAAATTATAAACTTAATGTATGTTGCGCATCTTTTGAACAAGTATGGTAATGGCATTGGAGTATGTTTTATTCGTTTAGTATGTTTACTTACATCGTTATGCAATGAGAACCGAACAGATCATAGCTCGCGCTTCCTCTACGAGCAGGGTGTGACATAAAATGGCTCCAATCTGAGGGGATTCTTGAATCCACTGGACAGGACTCCTTTAATGATTGCGAATCTAGCTTAGCTGGCAAACTCACAAAGCGTCCCTTCACTGGTGTTGGTGAACGGGCCAATGGTCTGCTAGGACTCATTCACACTGATGTATGTTGCCCTTTCAGAACCATGACAAGAAACCATGAAAGATACTTCGTTACTTTCATCGACGATTATAGTCGATATGCTTATGTCTATCGTATGAAGCATAAGCATGAAACTTTTGAAAAGTTCAAAGAGTTTCAAAACGAAGTAGAAAACCAACTTACTAGAAAGATAAAAATACTTCGATCAGATCGAGGTGGCGAATACCTCAGCTTAGAGTTCCTCAATCATCTCAAAGAGTGTGGAATAATTTCAGAACCCACTCCACCTGGCACACCCCAACTTAATGACGTGAACGAGAGGAGAAATCGAACCCTACTTAATATGGTTCGATCGATGATGTGTAGAACTAACTTGCCTCACTCCTTTTGGGGTCATGCTCTTATGACTGCCGCTCGCATTGTCAATCTGGCTCCGACTAAAAAGGTAAAGAAAACCCCATATGAGATATGGCATGGGCGTAAACTCGATTTGGAATACCTAAAAGTATGGGGATGTGATGCATACATCACAAGTGATGCTGATGATAAGCTCGATCCTTGAGGCGAAAAGGTTGTTTTCGTCGGATACTATAAAAGAAGTGGATATTATTTCTACCATCCTGATGCAAATGTTATTTCCATCAATAGGAAGGGGCGCTTTCTCGAGGAAGAACTTCTTAATCGAGGAACTGGAAATAATGAGGTTGATCTTGAAGAAATTCGAGAACCAACAACAACCACCAATGAATTCGGAACGTCTGAACAACAAGAAATTGTTGTTGATGAATCAGACATAAACACAGGCGTTCGCAGAAGTAGCAGGACTCGTAAAGAACCTGACAGATACCTTTGGCATCTTGAAGGTGCTGAAGTCTTAGTAGTAGATGAGTCTAATGACGAACCTACTAACTACAAATCTGCTATCTCAGATCCTGAATCTGCGAAATGGCTGGAAGCCATGAACGCTGAGATGCAATCTATGCGTGATAATCAAGTCTGGGACTTGGTTGAGTTACCCCCCGAATCTCGGGCAGTATGGAGCAAATGGGTTTTCAAGAGAAAAACCGATATGCATGGAAATGTACACACCTTTAAAGCACGGCTAGTTGTGAAGGGTTTCACTCAAACTCAGGGTATGATCAAATCGCCCGTTGATGAAACCTTCTCGCCCGTTGCTATGATCAAATCGATCAGGATATTGCTTGCCATAGCCGCGTACTATGACTACGAAATATGGCAAATGGATGTCAAAACCACTTTTCTTAATGGGCATCTCTCGCCCGTTGCTATGATCAAATCGATCAGGATATTGCTTGCCATAGCCGCGTACTATGACTACGAAATATGGCAAATGGATGTCAAAACCACTTTTCTTAATGGGCATCTCTCTGAAGATGTCTATATGGTTCAGCCAGACGGTTTTGTTGATCCAAAATATCCTAATAGGGTGTGCAAGCTGAATAAGTCCATTTATGGACTCAAGCAGGCGTCTCGTAGCTGGAATCTTCGTTTTGACCAAAAGATCAAAGAGTTTGGTTTTGTAAAAAATGAAGATGAGCCTTGTGTTTACAGAAAGGCTAGTGGGAGCACTATATCATTCCTCATCCTGTATGTGGATGATATACTGATCATTGGAAACAACGTCCCTATGCTTAACGAAGTTAATCACTATTTGGGAACTTGTTTCGCAATGAAAGATCTTGGAGAAGCAGCTTATATTCTAGGAATCAAGATCTATAGGGATAGATCTAAGCGACTTCTTGGGCTAAGTCAAAGTACATACATAGACAAAATGATGACACGCTTTAAGATGGAAAACTCCAAGAAAGGATGTGTTCCTATGATTAAAGAAACTGTGTTGAATAAATCGCAATCTCCTTCAACAGACATTGAAATTAAGCGAATGGAAGGAGTTCCATATGCTTCAGCGATTGGCTCTATCATGTATGCTATGTTATGTACTAGACCTGACGTCTCGCATGCTTTAAGCAAGACTAGTCGTTATCAGCAAACTCCTGGCATTGCCCATTGGACTGCTGTTAAGAACATTCTGAAGTATCTGAGAAAAACTAAAGATATGTTCTTAGTATTTGGAGGAGTGGAAGAAGAGCTCACTGTAAGATGTTACACTGATGCCAGTTTTAAAGTTCCACTACATACGGGAAATTGTGGAACGTGGAGACATCGTGATAAGCAAAGTGAACACAGATCAAAACCTAGCAGACCCGTTTACTAAGCCCATGACTCAGGACAAGCATGATCAGCACATGGGTGCTATCAGGCTTAGATTAGCTAGCTGTATGTTTTGATTTAGTATTTGGATGTACGAACTTTTAACAGTTGTACTTTTGAATTCATTGTTGATTTACTAGTTAAATGCAATTCTGAATCTTATAACTGTGTTCGATTTTAATACGTTTAATCTGTGAATCTTGCATTCTAAACTATCCGTAGTCGGTCAGACTCGTGGGAATGGTTCTGAATTAAGACTATTCTAACTTTGGACTCAAGGAGTTGACTTCCAAATTCACAGACCTCATTGAGAATGACGTTGGATGTAACTCGCATCAAATCATCTTCATGGATCTTAGTCATAAAATGATTTGATATTGGTATACTCATTTAGTATCATTTGACCTGAGATACATATTAGAACTTCCGTTTACCAAGGATTATTCTTTGATTACTGTCAACCACTGTCACGTAACTGCCAGTCATAAAGGCTTTAATTGGGAATAGTTCTGAAGTTCAGTGGGAGTTGTATGTAGTCGATATGGGATTCTGTACTCTTACATGATATGTAACAGTTAGACATTGTGGCGCCCTTGTTGATTCAAACTGGTAAAGTGTAAGGCATTACCCAAACTTACTATGTGTTTGTTCGGACCACTTTGACTCTTGATCGAGAACAATAATAATTGAACACCATATGAGAATGAACTTAATCCATGTCTCATTGATTCAGTTTATTTCTTTTACAGAAAGGATGAATGACAACAATTACCATAAGTCTATTGTCTTGCAATAGTAAGTTGTTACTAATGGCAAGGTGTTTTGGTTAATGACTTTAAAGTGTCATACCTTGTTGGGGGAAGCCATGTGCAGCTAGAGCGCCGCTGACTGTCTGCGTTGAGGATTTTATCGAAGGCCGTCCAAGTGGGAGATTGTTGGATTTATATGTACGGGTTCGATAAGTCAACGCTGCTGACCGAGCTATGACCCGTAAGAGTTACACCTTGGGCAACGAACATTAAATCCACTTAACTTGGTTAACTGGTGACCATGAACAATTAACGGGATGAAATATATAATTATCTAGAATAATTATATATTCACGAGAAACGAGATTTATTATTTATACGGGTTATAAATAATATAACGTTTAATTACTTATTTAATTAAACTTTGTTTTTCGGGCTTCGTATCGCGTCTGGGCTTAAACTTATTTTATTGGGCTTTGGGGCCTAAGAGATAGTTAGGGATGTTAACCTAAATATATTAGTCTATATATTTAATTAGTCATCCTTAATATAGATGAGTTGTCTTCTGCCGTAAATCATTACAAAAGGAAAAGGGTTTCACCTTTTTATGAGAAAATCATAGAAGAAAACACAGCCGCCACTTTAGGTGCCTGATCTTTCCATTTCCTTTGTATTGTGATGCCGCCGCCGCTACATTCGTGTTCGTGTCTAGCACTCGTTCGTTGTACCTCGGTGTCTCACACGGTTAATTATTAACCACAAGGGTATAATTTTTCTCATCGGTAGATTAATTATTTTATGTATCGTATTTGCATGTTTGTAACCATGATCCTGTTCGATTCACTTTTGGTGTTGATTATTTATATTTATTCCGCTGCATTTTTTTTATTAATTATATATTTAGTTGATAAAATATATCAAACCCGTTTTGATAAAAAGTAAAATTGACACCACTGAATCCCAACACATGCTCCCTGTTTTACTGATTACTTACTGTTTTGATTTTGATGTATTATTGTGTGTTATTATTTTGTAGGAACCAAGATGTCTTCAAACATAGAATCTGTTGTTGCTGGAGCCAATACCCCAAATGTTGATCCCGTTGAGTTAAGTGATGAAGACAATGTCGAGCTAAACGAGGAAGCAAATGATATGGTTGATGAAATTATGGACAATGAAGGAGATGGTTCAAAACGAAAGTCTTCATCTGGAGCTTGGAGCCATTTTACAACTGTTGAAGTGAAGGAAGACGTGAAAATGGTTAAGAAACATGAGTGTATGCACTGCAAGAAAAAATATGCACAACAAAGTTCACAAACCACGACACATCTCTCGCGACACTTGAAGAAGTGCGCGTTTGTGAAACGCTTGAAAGGTACAAAAGGTTTTATTAATTTTCAGCCATCTGATAATGAAAATGCATCTGAATTTAATGCAACAGGCGGTTATGATCAATGAAATGTAGAGAAATGATTGCAAAAATGATCATAGCTCATGAGCTACCTTTTTTCGTTCGTCGAGTATCATTGGTTTAATAACTTAATGAAGTATAATAACCCACTTTATCAAAAGGTGAGTAGGGCAACCATTAGGAAGGATTGCATAAAGGTTGTTGAATTAGAACGAGAGAAGTTGAAAAAAGTCTTAAAAAGGGTTGATATGATCTCCCTTACTAGTGATTGCTGGACTTCTAACCAAACAATAGCTTATATGTGTTTGACATCACGCTATATTGACTCTAACTGGAAAATGCAAAAAAGAATTATTGGTTTCAATGAGTTGGCACTACCACGTAGTGGTGAGGTTATTTCGGAAGCAATCTTAGAGTGTCTTATTAAATGGGGCATTCAAGACAAAATTGGTACAATTACTCTAGATAATGCTTCTAGTAATGATAGGGCTGCTTCAATTTTGAAAAATACTTTTCAAGGGAAGGGAAAATTGCATTTTGAGGGAATGTTTTTTTCATGTGAGGTGTTGTGCTCACATATTGAATTTGGTAGTACAATACGAATTAGGAACAATTGATTGTTGTCTTGTGAAATTAGAGAAGGGGTTAAGTATTTAAGGAAGTCCCCGGGTCGTCTTTTAAAGTTTGGTGAAATTGCTATAACTCTTGGTATTCAAACCCGACGATCTTTGTGCATAGATGTAAAAACTAGATGGAACTCCACACATCGAATGCTTGAATCAGCTATGCATTACAAACTTGCCTTTCATGGTTACGCATTGAGAGATTCTAACTTTGAATGGTCTCTCACCGATGACGAGTGGAATAGGGCTCAAAAGGTTTGCAAAGTACTTGAGGTTTTTTTGGATGCAACAAATTTGTTTTCGGGTACATCATATCCGACGACAAATTTGTTCCTTGTTGAAAATTTTAAAGTAGAAAAAGAGATAACTAATTGTTATATCTCAAATGATGGTTTTTTGAAAAAGATGAGTGAGCCGATGTTCAAAAAGTTTGAAAAATATTGGGGGGAAATTGGGGTTCTTATGGCAATTGCCTCAATTTTAGATCCACATTTTAAGAAGGTCTCAATTTTGTGGACTTTTGGGAAGTTATATCCTTCCAATGAAGTTGATGGTCGGGTTGAAGATGTGATAACTAGGTTACAGTCTCTTTATGTTAAGTACTCCACCGCATTTCACATGGCTAGGGCTTCTAAGAACAACATGACGAGCACATCATCTGTGGCCCCAGACGTTCGTGATAGACTTGAAGATGATTTTATGCTTTTCATAAGTCTAGACCAGTTGAAAATACACAAAAAAGTGAAGTTGAGGTATACTTAGAGGAGCCTTATTATATAGTTTTAGAAAACAAAGAATTTGATGTGTTAAGCTGGTGGAGTCAAAATTCCAGCAAGTTTCCAGTTTTAAGCAAAATGGCTCGTAACATTTTTAGCATTCCAATTTCAACGGTTACCTCGGAATCGGCATTTAGTGTCGGATGACGTATACTAGATGACTACCTCGGAATCGACAAAAGATATGGTCGAGCTTCTAGTTTGTGGAGGCGATTGGATAAAGGCCACATCAAAAACAACTATTCAAACATTACAAGTAAGTTTATATTCATATTCATATTTATCATTCATCTTTAATTTTATAATTTTATTACTAACATTTTTATTTTATTTATGCGTAGCAATTGGCAATGGAAGAAGAACATTTAGAAGTTCCAATCCCGACAAGTGACGATGCATTTAATTGAAGTGAACTTGGTTGTTTTATGTTTTGGTATTATGTTTTGAACTTGGTTGTTTCCTGTTTTGGAATTATGTTTTGAACTCGGTTGGTTCCTGTTTTACTTTGGTTGTTTATGTTTTGAACTTGGTTATAACCTGTTTTGGTATTATGTTCTTGCATTACTAGTACAATTTTTGAGTGATTTTTTGGTGGTAACCTCCATTTGGTATTATGTTCCTGTATTATGTACTTATGTTCTTGTTTTTTTGAGTGATTTTTTCAAGTTCCTGTTCCAGCATTAAAACTAGTACCTAGGTACAAAAGTTAGTTTTTGAACAATTTTTTTAAAACCGAGTTGGCTCGAACTTTTTTCGAGCCGAACTCGAGCCCTTATTTTCAGCTCACTATAATTATCGAACCGAGCCCGAACCGGCTCATTTAACTTCGAGCCCGAGCCCGAGCCAACACTGGCTCGGCTCGTTTACACCCCTACCCACACAAACAGCCATGCATGCTCAGAACTCAAAACCAGGGATTGTTGGATGGTTTTTACTGCCTCTAGGACACCTGGAATGATCTGAAGATGATCCTAAACACCTGGCTTCATCTTAGAACTCCTTGTTTTAGTATAAATAGGACCTTCATGTTACCATTTGAATTTGCACCTCATAATTTCTCACTTCTTCTCATTCTAAGAGGTTCCTGATAAAAAAGAAAGCTCCCCAGAGTCTAATCTTTGAGCTAGGACCTGCTGTAAGTGTCCTTAGCCACTTTTGTTCGATTTTTATGCATTTAAAAGCCAAAAGTCAAAGTTGCCGCTAAACGGCTTTGACTTTCGGTTTAGACCTAAATGGTCCAACAATTGTTCGAGGCGAATATGGCTACGTAATCGTAATTAGGTAGGTGTTAATCCCTCAAAAGGGCACCTCCTAATTACCATGTTTACTTAGTTAATTGTCGGGTTAAAGTAATTAAAATAAAAAGTCAAACGGGTGAGTTTTTAAAAAATTAAAAACTGATAATGTATAAGTTATAAAACATGTTTTATCACTCTAATAACTTGGTAAACATTATTAGAACATGTCTAAACATGTTCAACCTTACAATTCTGAGTTTAAGCTCGGTTCGCAACCGAGAGTCGCAAAAGTTTGACTTTCAGTTCTAACTCGAATTAGCTTAATTCCTTTATGCATTAAGGTTCCTTTGTGACCATATTATGTTGTAGTATAACCCTCTAAGGTTATATTACATGGTCACTTAGTAATCTGAGTTTATATGCATGTTTCCGTTATTACGCTTTATGTTGACTAGTATGCCCTTTTGACTAAAAATAAGGTTTTTAATATAAATGAACATGCAAATGGACTAAGTACTGATTAGTAAACATATTTTGAATATTTTGATGTTTACAATCTGGCCATAAACTGAAGTATGTGATTAATCGAAAATTATGCTTTTATAAGGACTAAAATGCCCTTTAGCATGCAAATCAAGTTTTAAACATAATTTTGACATAAAACTCTTTACCTACTGTTGTGATATCATATTTAGGATTTATTGGGATGTTGGGTCATATTGTATACTGACCTTAACCTTGAGTTCTTGTACAAAGCTTGTAAATGACAATAATACCCTTTTCGCAATTAAAATGAGTTTTAAATATAATAAACATGCAAAACCTTTTTGCTACTGATATGTTACGAAAAATAAAACATTTTGACCATTCAAAGCTATTCAGAATCTCATAATCACTTAAACTTCGAAATTATCGTCATTTATCGACTTTTATGCTAAATAAGTGCATAGTATGGTTTTAAACCATATTTGGCACCCAAGAGTTGTTACCTACTGACTTTATAAATTATTTTAAATATTTTTATAGTAGGTAAAAGTCATGAACTCAGAATCTCAAATAAGTCCCTAAAACTATGTGTGAAATGACCAAATTGCCCTTACGGAGCATAGTTTGGCCATAAATCATAAAACACACATATGTATGATATCCTACTATTATAATATCATAAAATAAATATTTTTATAGAATGTTTATGAACAGAACTTCAGTTTACATATAAACCCATTTTATAAACCTTAAAATGACCAAAACGCCCTTATGAGGCTTATTTCGGTTTTAAAAAACTTATGAGCATATATATATTGATACCCTACTGATGTCACAACATATTTTAAGTATAATAATATATGGAACTTATATATGACTCATCCGGTTACCCGTTTATGCTTATACGCGTTCGGTTCGGTTTGGTTTGTGTAACTACTTTGCATAAATTAATCGAAACGGGTTTAACCTTATCATTTAAACCTCAAAATCCAGAATGTATTTAGTTTACCCATATTATACAGGTACTCATACTTGTTGGGTCTAAATTACATTCCATTCCGGTCACCGCTTAATCTAGTGTTTCGTTCCGTAAATCGTCCTTTAAACTAACCGGTCTAAGTCCCCGACTTAAATAAGACCCGTTAGTATTCTAATAGGTTAATATTACCTTCATTCAAGACTAGGGAGCCCCAGTAGAAGATACCTTCACAAAGTCTTAGTATATAGATGGCTGAGTAGAATTCTTGCATTTAAAACTCAGGTAAATACTTTTAACTTATTTTCCCTTATACGGGCTTGGGATACAGTAATTATTACCGCTTGGTCGGGTATAGGATCATTTGGTCGGATTGTGATTAATAAATCCACATAACCCGTTTTAATCCGTTTTGTTTGATAACATAAATAATTGAGGGTTAACGATCATGTCCTGGATATCCTTGGCTCATTTAAGTTACTAATGGCCACGACCTATGTACGAGGTGTAGGCATACACCCGACAGATGCAAATACTAAAATATAAATATTACCCACAAGTTGGGGATAACTCCTTTGTGGGTTTTATAAGTGGTGTGTCTGTTAATCATGTCCCGGTTTCTAAACAGGGCCCCATATGTATGACAAACATGTAAATCTGTATACAAGATTATAAATGTAATTATCCCAAGTTATAAAAGATTTTTGTGCCATGTGCCCCTAAACCAATTCTCATAAACACTTTTCAAAAGAGTCAGTTAATTGTATTTACCAGTGTAAACTGACGTATTTTCAAAAGACTAAGTGACAGGTACCTCGCGTAATAGGCTGGAGCTACTTGGCATTTTAATAAGAGGATCTTGTAAATCCTTAGATGCCTTAAAGTCTGTTGAACTCCGTTTTACATTTTATTTAAGATCCGCTTGTGTATCTTTTTTTACAACCGTCTGTATATTCTTTTATTTGTACTTTGAACATTTGGGTTGTAATAGTAATTTACCTTCCAAGCCTTCTGATGTGCTATAACTATGTTTAATTGACTATGATGATATCAACTACGTCACGATACTCCCCACAGGATTATGTGGAAATATCGGGGTGTGACACGAACCCTTGCATGTTATGTCCTTTACCCTTAACTCAATTAATTTTTGTTGTTAAATCTGAACAAATGGACCCCACATAAGGGTATACTGGTCATTTTACCCTAAATACTAAAAAAATAAAATGATAAAAAATCCAGATCTTTTCTCTCTCTCTCTCTCTCTCTTTAAATGACAGTCACCATACTCCTATCCATACACCATCAAAGTCACCAATTTCATCCCCGTCAAGCTCTCCGGCCACACCAACTATCCCACTATGGCAAACGCAGATGCTCTGCCTCATCGAAGGCCACAACATGCCCAACTTCATCGATGGCACACTTGATCCACCACCGTCGCCGCCGGATACCTCACCGGGAAAGTACACTCGATCCAATAACCCATGTGGGAATGATATGGAAGGCTTTCTAACACTAATGTAAGATTTGGGAGATTATGTGGTTCATGTTAGATCAATATGTGTTATATATGATGACATGTTGAATTGTGTGGATTGAGATGGTGAGATTGTTAATATATGCTTTATGTTTATTGACTAACGAAAGTCAAATGTAAGATATGAGTTGGATATAATTGATGATATGCATGATCACATATGCTAACAAGGATATGAATGTAATAATGTCACACCCCCAAAACACCACATGCGGAAACCACCGCGAGGCGCGTGACGTACCAGGATCTAGCCACTAATCACATTGAACTAATAGTAACATAATAAACTCAAAATCTCATTCAACGTGAAAAGTTTAATTCAAAACATCTGTTTAAAACAAAATACGTTCAGCGGAAGCATTTGAAATAGTTCTAAGTATTTGAAACAACTTGTTCACAAAACATAGCATAACATTAGATAGGTTAACAACGTCGCGACCCATGACATCCACAGCTCCTCCGATTGCCCGTTTCCTGAAATCATCTAACGACCTGCAAGCATGCAGAAAAGTGTATCAACAAAAAGCTGGCGAGTTCACAGTTTTGTTTAATACAAATCATGTTAAGTATTTTAGTTTAAAGACATGTCAATAATAACTCGATACCGTAAGTTGGCGTCAGTTTGTTTGCCCTTCCCCAATGCCTATCAACATTGGTCGTGTGGTTAAGGTCATTAGTTCACGCCCGTCCTCCCCGGTACGGTGTGAGGTTGCCAAGCCTAATAGCGCTATCAACTAACACCCCACTGCCTCCCCGGCAACTAGTTCGGTAGTAAGATGGGACTTAAGGTGATAGGTTTGAGTGTATTATCCAACATCTAATTTAAACCCCGTAAAACCAGTATTCCTCCCCGGAATATTTACCCGTTTGTCACTCCCCGGGACGCATGCTTATGAAAAGAGTAGTGAACTCACTTTAGTTTGCTCGGTAGGTATTAACGTGCGTCTACGCGTTAAATATATGTTAGGTCCGTTACTCGCAACCTAAGGTAGAATATCATGTAGGTGAGTATACGTGTAGGGTTTCGCAATACCCTAAATGTCCAAACAATTTCTTTTAGTTGATGACATCAGTTCATGATTCTATGGAATGTGGGCATGTACAGTTTAACAATCAGTTCCGACTACCAAAACGTGTACATAACTTGGAACCCTTAAACTAAATTCCGAATTCATGTTTATATGCGTAACGAACACCATCACCAATATGACCCATACATAGTCCACATCATAAACAAGATCAATTATGATATTATAAATAACTATCATAATCCTAACTAATTACATCATCGGCCCTCTCCCATTAAACTTGGATCAATTACATTAAAATAGTATGAAATTCGGATACTACCAGACAAACAAATTGTGGAATTAAACATCAAATATTCGGACCATATGAATTTCATTTAAAAACTCTGACCCAGCTATTTGTTATTCCAGTAGAACTAAATAAAAAAAAACTCTTGTACATTACTTATAACAAACTCGGACCACATGTTAGACCCATAAACTTGGAACAATAAAATAAAGCCTGACCTCTTAACCACCTAAACTCGGACCAAACAACTTAAACTAAACTCGGACTAGGTGTCATACTTGATTAGAACTTAACTATTTGCAATAGATTTTAGTGAACTAGTGAAACTCGGACCATTAATGGTTATTTTTAAAAAGAAAAACTCTGAACAATTGTAGGCAAACTCGGACCATGTAAGTTTATCTGGAAACCCTGAAACAAGTATACATAGCTCGGACCTAGGATACACATGCTAAATTCTGACCTTGGTTTTTATTTAGTTAACTCGGACAACATAACATTTAGTAACCTCGGAATATGTGTGTCCGATTGTAGCTAAAACTCGTACCAAAGCACAGGTGATCAGAGTTTATAAAATGACCTGAACATATTTGTTTTTTTTTCATAGTTTATAAAAGAAGTCGGAATTGGTGTTCTTTTTACAACCAAACCTGGACCATACTTCCATTCACACAAAACCCTAAACTTCTTCTCAAAATTAAATAAACATGAAAACTCTGACTAATATTTTAAGAACTTTAATAAACTCTGAGCCTTATGGGTAAACCCTGAATCGTATATCAGAATTTAACAAACTCTGATCTTTAAAACGCACAAGTCCTGACATGAGTAACTCTGACTTTGTGACCTCACAAAGCCAGACTATTACTCCGGAGAAACAACGCACCGAATTAACAAAACCAACATTTTAATACAACAGTTACGATCACAATCAGTACGATCAAAACCCTAATCTAACACACGAATCAAGCAACAGTTTAACAATTCTAGCATGCAGATTACATCCTAATGACAGGCAATCCAATACACAAACACAAACCATTGTACAAACAATCTGAAGGATTAACAAAACACAGAATCATTGTTTGGAGGACTAGGGTTTGCATGAAATCAATAGAATAAGAATAGCAACATATAATACGAACATTACCTTAGATTCGATGTGGAGTTTGTTCTTGAAGAATTGAGAGATCAAAGTTTAAAGGTGTAGAGATTTGTGAAACCCTAAATAATTAGAGAACTTTCAACTGCCGTATGATTGGAATTGGTGAGAAATGACTAGGGTTAAGGAGTTTTGTTTTATTTTCATTATTAACACTAAACACCCCTAACTAATTAATTTTCACACAAAGCACATAACAACTTGTAATTCACAAATAAAGCATATAATTCACGTATTTGTCATGCAACGCATAAGTTATCATGTATGTGTTCCGGTAATTCCTCGAATTACCAACGTAGACTCATTTAACTAACCCTAGTTAAATGCAGTGCTATGAATGTATGATTAAATTAACTATGGTTAGGTTAAAGTGGTAACCTGAAGTTGCGGGTTGTCACATCATCCCCAACTTGAAAGAAATTTCGTCCCGAAATTTGATAAGCAGTCTCGGAGAGAAGAAACAATGAGTTAAGATGATTGTGGGTTTTCCCCGTGTACCACATCATCCCCAACTTGAAAGGGAATTTCATCCCGAAATTCGCTAGTCGCGTTAGTGTCTGGCTCAACAGTTTTGAATAACTGAGGATACTTTTGCATCATCTGATCCTCACGTTCCCACGTGAACTCCGGTTCACGTCTTGAGTTCCAACGAACCCTCACGATAGGGATTCGACTGTGTTTACAGACCTTAACTTCCCGATCCATGATTTCGACGGGTTCCTCAATAAACTGCAACTTGTCATCGATCTTCAGTTCTTGTAAAGGAACCACAAGTGTTTCGTCGGACAAACACTTCTTTAAATTAGAGATGTGAAAAACGTCGTGAACATTACCAAGTTCGTCAGGCAACTCAAGCTTGTAAGCAACCTTACCAATTCTTTCCAGAATCTTGAACGGGCCAACGTAACGCGGATTGAGCTTGCCGCGCTTCCCAAAACATACCACACCCTTCCAGGGTGAGACTTTCAATAGAACACGATCGCCCACAGCGAATTCCAAGGGTTTCCTACGCTTGTTAGCGTAGCTTTTCTGGCGATCACGTGCTGCCGCCATACGATTTCTGATTTGAACAATCTTCTCTGAAGTTTCGAGTACGAGTTCTGGACCTGTGATTTGGCTGTCACCCACCTCAGCCCAACAAAGAGGAGATCGGCATTTCTGTCCGTACAACGCCTCGAATGGAGCTGCCTGAATGCTAGAATGATAACTATTGTTGTAGGAAAACTCTACCAAAGGTAAATGTCTTTCCCAACCTTTACCAAAATCGATCACACATGCTCGCAGCATGTCTTCGAGTGTCTGGATTGTTCGTTCACTTTGACCATCCGTCTGAGGGTGATAAGCGGTGCTCATGTCTAAACGTGAGCCGAATGATTTGTGCATCGCTTGCCACAAATCGGACGTAAAACACGGATCGCGATCAGATATGATAGAGGTCAGCACTCCGTGCCTAGAAACCACTTCCTTCAAGTAAATACTAGCAAGTTGCGAAAACTTGTCAGTTTCCTTGATTGCAAGAAAGTGTGCAGATTTTGTCAAACGATCAACGTCACCCAAATGGTATCATTTCCACTTTGAGTTCTTGGTAGGCCGGTGATAAAATCCATGGCAATCTATTTCCATTTCCACATGGGTATTTCTGGTTGCTGAAGCAAACTAGACGGTTTTTGGTATTCTACCTTGACTTTTGCACAAGTCAAGCATTTGCTCACATACGTCGCTATGTTCACTTTCATGCTCGCCCACCAGTACAAGATTTTCAGATCCTGATACATCTTATCAGAACCCGGATGAACAGAGTACCGATACTTGTGTGCTTCATCCATCACAAGCTCTCTGAGATTACCGTGCGAAGGGACCCATATTCGCTCCATGAAGGAGCGAATATCGTCAGATTTTGTTACGGGTTGTTTCTCCATGCCCCACATGGATTCAGCTTGAAGGTTTTCATCTTTCAACGCTTCGGTCTGGGCAAAACGAATCTGGTCGAGAAGGTTGGAATGGATACTGAGTTGTAAGGATCGAACATGTTTAGGTTTAGTTTCCTTCCGACTGAGGGCATCAGCTACAACATTAGCTTTGCCTGGATGACACTTAATGGCGCAGTCGTAATCGTTTAAGAGTTCGACCCAGCGACGCTGACGCATGTTCAACTCTTTCTGATAAAAAATGTGCTGAAGGCACCTGTGATCGGTATAAATAGTGCATTTAGTACCGTACAAGTAATGCCTCCAGATTTTAAGTGCAAACACTACGGCTCCCAACTCCAAGTCGTGAGTCTTGTAATTCTTCTCGTGAATCTTCAACTGTCGAGAAGCGTAAGCTATCACTTTCATGCGTTGCATCAGCACGCAACCGAGACCCTGAATAGAAGCATCACAGTACACCACGAAATCATCTGTACCGTCGGGTAGAGACAATATTGGAGCACTGCAAAGTTTTTGTTTCAAAAGCTGGAAGGCACTCTCTTGTTTCGCTCCCCACGAATACGTGACACCCTTCTGAGTCAAAGCGGTAAGAGGTTGAGTGATTTTTGAGAATCCCTCAACAAATCTGCGATAGTACCCTGCGACACCAAGAAATTGCCGCACCTCCGTAGGAGTCTTAGGTGCTGCCCAATTCTTGATGGAATCAATCTTTGCTGGATCTACATGTATTCCCGATTCGTTGACCATGTGACCAAGAAAGTGGACTTCTCGAATCTAGAAATCACACTTGGAGAATTTCGCGTAAAGCTGCTCCTTCCTCAGGAGTTCCAAGATAAGACGTAAGTGCTGTTCGTGGTCCTCATTGCTCTTAGAATAAATCAGAATGTCATCGATAAACACAATGACGAAATCATCTAGATACGGTTTGCACACGCGGTTCATGAGATCCATGAAGACCGCAGGTGCATTAGTTAACCCAAATGGCATGACCAAAAACTCGTAATGGTCGTACTGTGTTCGGAAGGCTGTTTTGGAAACATCTTCCTCTCGGACTCTCATCTGATGGTAGCCCGATCTTAGATCGATTTTCGAGTAAAAGCTTGATCCTTGTAACTGGTCAAACAGATCGTCGATACGAGGAAGAGGATAACGGTTCTTGACCGTCACCTTGTTAAGTTCACGGTAGTCAATACACATGCGAAAAGACCCGTCTTTCTTCTTCATGAATAGGACTGGGGCTCCCCACGGCGAAGAACTAGGTCGGATAAAACCACTATCCAACAATTCCTAGAGTTGATTCGACAATTCCTGCAACTCTCCCGGTGCAAGACGATATGGAGCACGAGCAATCGGAGCTGCTCCTGGCGTAAGTTCGATCTGAAATTCCACTTGTCGGTGTGGGGGTAATCCTGGAAGTTCCTCGGGAAACACATCGGGAAAGTCACGAACGACTGGAATGTCTTCGATCTTATTTTCCTTGGACTGAGTATCGGTAATGAGGGCTAGAATAGCAGGATAACCCTTTCGTAAATACTTCTGGGCTTTCATAGCTGAAATGATGCCAACCGTAGCACCACTTCTGTAACACCTCGTAAAATCACGTCCAATAATGTGTTGACACGTGTACAAAACCCTAATAAAGTCAAACGTTGACTATGAAGGACTAATTTTTGTGAAAAATCAAAAACTTTGATTATGGAGGGACTGGAAGTGTTAACATGCTTAAAATAAGTTTCTGAATAACCTCTTATGGTATTCATATTCACAAATGAGCCGCTTGTTGATCGAGAGTAGCCGTTTGCGTGATTAATTGAAAGTTTGTGCGACGAGGGGTTAAAAGCGTGAACATGTTAATTCTTACCTCTGAGTGACCTTTTAACAAACCCGGAGCTTCATGATATTTGATTATACTCTCGGGAATGCCAATTATTGGCCGTCTAAGGCTTTTATGCCTTTAAGTGACGTTACGCGTAACTTTGCAAGTTTAAGGGGTTAAAAGCATCAACATGTTTAATTATACCTTTGAATGACCTTTTTATGAACTCAAAGCATCGTGATGTTTAATAATATTCTCAAGAATGCCTAATATGGATTAGATATGGCTTCTATTTTATTAAACGATGATATGCGCAAGTTTGCGCATTAAAGGGACTATTTGCGTCAAACTACAAAAGTCTATCGATTTGTATGGTATCGAACCTTCCGGAATATGATCATAAATGCTTTAAATATCCTTTAGATAGCTTAGAAATAGGCTTAGAGGTGTTTGGTGCGCAAAAATAAACTTATTTGATTAATAGGGACTAAAAGCGTCAAAAAGTGCATAAGTTTTCATTTTCGCGCATATCTTACGTTCTGAATATATCCGGACATCCAAAATTTTATGTAATCATTAAAATATTTTATTTTAGTGATTGGCATGATAAAATTCCATTCGTCGCGTAATTTGGATCGTTTTTCGCGTCCGTTCGTGTTTCGTCGTAATTAACCGAATAACGTGATCGTACGACCAAACGAACTGACATCCGACATATTTTTAAGCATATTTCATATCCCTTAAGCTTAGGTATCATGGTAGAGCCTTGAAAATGGCTTAACGGGCCTTAAATGTGTTAGAAATGGCATTTAACATGTGCAGGGGCTGAATCTATAATTCAGCAAACTTGTTTCTGACCTTGACAACTTCCAAAAGTTGTTTTAAACCTGTGTCCATCTGATTCAGAAGATAGAGGGACTAAATATGTTTTTTTATAAAATATATGGGTTTATATAAGCTGAATATGCACTTACATAAAGACAGGGACCATTTCGGCATTTCTGCCAAACTTGTGGCTGGGCCTGCTGTCTAGGCGGGCTGCGTAAGGCCACCTGGGCCACTTATGCGGGCCGCGACCCACTTAACAGCAGCAAACAACAGCCAGTTTTGCTGTTTGTTTTCATTTTTTTGAACCTTTAAACCATCTAACACAATCTAGGGGCTTGTCCATTGTTTTCTAAAGCCGAAATACACTTGTTATGATCTGGTTATCCTTCCCAACACTTGTCACGATCCTATGCAATCCCGAAAACTAATTCATTTGAAATTCACACCTTCTTCTTGGGTTCTTGCTCTCTATCTCAAATCTGAGGATCCTGATCATTTGGAGCCTCCTTTCGAGTTCTTTTCAGTCCTAAGGACCACTTGTAAGTGTTCCTTTCGTGCTTAGTTAAGTTGTTTGGCTCTTAAAGCCGAAAAGTCAAGCGTTCGCGATAAATGCTTTGACTTTTAAACGGTCGAGCCATTGTTCGCAACGAACATGGCTATGTGAACGTAATCAGGTAGGTATTAAACCCTCAAAAGGGCACCTCCTAATTACCACGTTTGCTTAGTTAATTGTCGGGTCAAAATAATTAAAATAAAAGTCAAACGAGTCGGTTTTTAAATAAAATTCATAACTAATGATGTAAAGGCAATAAAATCAGTTTTGTCACTTTAATAATTTGGTAAATATTAATTGAACATGTCTAGGCATGTTCAACCCGAAAATTCTGAGTTTAGGCTCGGTTCGGGACCGAAAGTCGCAAAAGTAGACTTTTGCTTTGACTTTCAGTTCTGACCCGATTTAGCTTGGTTTAGATATGCCTTAGGGTTCCATTAGGACCATATTACATGTTAGTATAACCCTCTGAGATTATACAATATGGTTCCATAGAAATCCTAGTTCATTGCATGTTTCCGTTAATTGCTAAATTGTTGACCATCATGCCCTTTTGATATAAAAACGATATTTTTGAGAATGTGAGAGTACAAAAACCTTTATTACTGATTTTTAAGCATGTCCTAAAAATTTGAGATCAGTTTGTGGTCTAAATTAGGAGTTATTCTCGATATCGTAAATTGAAAGCTTTTTTATTAATTAAACGGCATTTTCGGCATAAAGCCTATTTAAACCCAAATTTTGACTCCAAAATTTCTACTCACTGATGTAATATATTATTTAGGGATTTTTGGAATTTTTTATTGAATTTTAAACTAATCATAACATAGAGTTCTTGCATACACTCGGTAATTGACGATAATGCCCTTTTCGCAAATAAAATGAGTTTTATACATCCTTTACATATCAAACCTTTTTCTACTAATTTTATACATCAAATAAATTATTTTAAACAGTAGAGGCTAATCAAAATCTCATATTTCTTTAATTAACCCGAATATCGTCAAATACCGACTTTTATGCGATTTAAGCGCATAGTGTGGTTTAAAACCATATTTAGCACCTAAGACTTGTTACCTACCGATTTTAAAAGTAAATTTTTAAACTTTAACAGTAAGTATAAGTCTTGAACTCAGATTTCCAAATTTAACCTTTAAAGCTTATGTGAAATGACCAAAATGCCCCTACGGTGCATAGTTTGGCTATAAATGATAAATTTCACATATGTACAATGTCTTACTGATATGACTTGCAAAAATAAATATTTTTACTGATCATTTTTAGACCAGAACCTCAGATTGTCATTTAACCTCTTTTATAATCTTTAAAATGACCAAAATACCCCTACGAAGCTTAAATTGATTTTAAATTCGTTTTGGGCATAATGGAAGGTATCCTACTGATATCACAACATATTTAAGGCATATCAACTTGTGAAACATGTTCATGACTCATTGGTTACCCGTTATGCATCTTTCGCGTTAGGTACGGTTTATGTATCTAGTTTGCATAAATTAACCGAAACGGGTCAAACCTTATCATTTTCACTTCAAAATTCAGAATGTGTTTAGTTACCCATATTATACAAGTCTCCATACTTGTCGGGTCTAAATCACATTCTAATCCGATCTTCGCTTAATCTTGCGTTTTGAACCGTAAACCTTTCCTTAAAACTAACCGGTTTAAGTTACAACTTAAATAAGACCCGTTAGGAATCTGATAGGTTAATAAAACCTTTGTTCCAGATTGAGAGTGCCAGTAGAGGTACTTGTGCTTGCTGATTAGAATATACGGCTGAGTATTAATTGCATTTTAAGCTCAGGTAAATACTTTTAACTTATTTTCCGTTATACGGGCTTAGGATATGGTATTATAAAAAATACCGCTTGGTCGGGTGTAGAAACCTTTTAATCGGAGATGATTAAATTGCATAATCCCATTTTATTCAGTAGTGCTTGATAACAAACAACATTGGGGTTAATGACCGTGTCCTGGATATCCTTGGCTCATTTAAAAAGCGTAAATGGCCACAACTTAAGCAAAGGGTGTAGGCATACACCTTCCTGTTGCGTATGTAAAAGATATACTCACTCGTGAGGTAACTTCTTATGAGTTAATATTTGTGGTGTGTCGATTAATCTTGATCGGTTTGTTTAAACACCAGCCCTAAATGTTGGACAAACATGTAAATCTGATACAAGATTGTTATTAATATAATTATCCCAAGTTATAAAAGAATATTTGTGCCTTGTGCATTTAAATCAATTTTCATAAAGATTTTCAAAAGAGTCAGTTAATTGTATTTACCAGTGTAAACTGACATATTTTCCAAAAAGGTTAAGTGACAGCTACTGTACGTAAATTGGCTGGGAGCTCAGGGCGTTAATAAGGAATCTTGCAAGTTCTAAACGTCTAAAGTCTGTTGAACAGTGTTTTCTGTTTTAAGATCCGCCTGTGGATCCATCTTACAATCCGTTTGTAATATTTGATGTTACTTTTGAATCGGTTTGTAATATATTTACTTTAGACTTCCGTTGTGCATTGAACTGTGATTATTTGACTATGATGATATCAACTACGTCACGATACTCCCCACCGGTGTCACACCCTGGCTTTGCGGAAGCGTGGTTAATCTTGGTGTGACTTCTTAATACCATAGCTTAATCATACCAAAGCTATATGAGTTAAAAACATGCAAGATCATCCATTAAGTTTTGAAAATCAAACACAATACCATTGTTTTAACATACCCTGACAAACATAATCTTGTTCAACAAACTTTACAAACTGAAACATAACATAGACATGGTTTAAGGAGTGTGTCTTGTCCAGGAAAGAGACACATCCCCTAAAACCCCGGATGACCTTGGAAACAAGTGCAGCGGAAAACATGCCATACCGTGCCAGATCTCGTTAATTTCCTGAAATACATGTAAGTTGAAAAATCAACAATAATGTTGAGCGAGTTCATGTGCAAGTGAGTAAGTAAAACACTTGTAAGTATAAAAGTTCCCTGGTATGTAGCAGTGTAAGGAAAAGAGATCACCAATGGTTTGCAAGGCCATTAGCATGTTGTGAAATGCAAGTAGGAAGACACAACCCTAGCCGATTTTTGCGTTGGGCAACCAAGTCACTCCAGGTCCGTTCTGTTGGTCCTCAGAGAGGTCCGTTCTGTTGGGCCTAGAGCTGGGCTCGCTACACCCAGATAGATCTACCGCTTAAGTCCCTCGGTGTTCTAACTACCCATTCACATGATCTAAGTAGTAAACCTCCTTACGTTATCATACCGTGTGTAATAGTACTTGTAAACAAAGTAACATGTATTTCACCCCCGCAGTTAAGAAAACTGAAAACAGTTAGAGAAAAGGGGGACATGAACTCACAGTCGGTGCGTCTCTACCAAGTGTCTCCAAATCTGAAAGCTGTGCGACGACCTACAAGTGCTAATTCTATTAGACGGATGGCCGTGCCTTAGCTTTTATAGTTAAGGTTTTGGAAATAGTTAGACAACTATTTCGTGTTTACGTTTTGTATACACTTGGTAGTTAATTTCCTTCCCAAGGATGGGGGATACAATACATGTGCGTAAGTTACGTTTTATCAATCGTGTGGTAATGTAATTACCGGTGTAACTTATATATTCATGATGAAAGCGTTCGCAAAATTTTGGAATCATTAACGCTTGTAAATATTATTTTTACTCTAAAATAATATTTATGTAATTTCACAAAATAATCATGAACAGTGTTGTGACAAAATATATTTATCACGTTACCTTTAGTGAAAATCCCACCTCCGAAAATTTAGTAAATAAAGTCATGGCGAAATTTATGTTTCGAAATATGTCAAAAATAGTTCTAACACTTGGTGTGTAAATAATTCTAAGTGTTAGGTTTTTAGAAAATTTCACCAGAGTTTCCTCTGTAACTGGAGGTGGCCACGCTTTCAAGCGTATCATTTTCTTTTAACAAATCAATTCAACAACTTCTTTATCCAAACAAACAATTTCCGACACATCAAACTAGTCGATTAAGTATGTAAATTGCATAATCGCAAGAACTTGTAGCTTTTCCGTATCTATAATGTAAATCCCATTATATTTTGTAGATCTTTATATAAAGTAACTTCAATCTTGTAAAAACCTCGTGTTTAGAGAAATCCGTCTTTACAACTTCTAGTAACAAGTGACAAATCTAGTTCTTTGTCGGATCTTTTCATTTCACAAGTGTTTACACACTTGTGGTTTATAAAATCATGTTTGTTAGTGTAAGATCCATCTTTTTAGAAAACATGATTTCTTTAACGTGTGGTTCTTTGAAAATACCACTTGCAGATACGTAGATCTGCTAGTTTTAAACACTATTGTACAAGTTAAATCACTTTTACACAAATAAACATTTTTACACAAGTTCATGTCTCTTGTGTGGTAGAGTTTCACCTTTTAACCCTTGTGTTAACCAAAATAAGCTTATGTTAAGATCAACGATCTTACCAAACCGGGTTAAATGGTGATCCGAGCTACCACAATCATAGATCGGGTCTAGATAAACACAAATTCCAAATACTACAACTTTTACACATGTTACAAGCTATTAACCACCATCTTTATAGTTTTTACTAGACTTTAATGCTTCAAAATGTATGTTATCGATATTTAACCGACACGAACCCTTTTAACCACTTTAGATAAGTTCAAAATCAAGTTTTAAGTGTTATACCTCTAGCTCTAGGCTAGGGAAGATTCTTGATGAAAAATGCGTGGATAAAAGCTAGATAACGAGGTCCTTCCACTTCCGTTTGTTCCAAGGCTCCTAATACGTGACTTGTGAAGCTTGTATATACTTGGAATGGAGAGATCAAGATCGAAAATGGATGTGTAGAGGGTGGGGGTTTCGGCCGAGAGTGAAGGGAGAGCAAGAGAGTTTAGTTTGTTGGTGTTGTGGAGTGAAAGATCATAATGTGCAACCTTGTAAACTTATAGGCAATTATGAGAGTATTATCCAATGGTAGATGTGTTCACTAGATATTAAGCCATGATAATTAAAATAATCTTGATTGTACAATCATGTCCCCCACACATGGGGACGGTTATAAGGAGGGGGGGGGGGGGGGTTGGTTCGATTATAACTAGATTAGTTAGGATAAAGATTAGGTTAAATAGGTTAGTTTAGTATTAAACTCCGTTAGTAATATATAGCGTGTTATGACGGGTGTTAGGGTAATCAGGGACCCTAACTGGCTCAGAAAAATATAATTAGTGAAAATAGTAATATTTTCATGTTTCGGGTAAAGTCCGGTTGTTCGGTTGGATATTAATCCGTTAAAGCGTTACAAAAGCTTTAAAGTGTCGTTATTGTTATTTTTAGTGACACATTTTGTTTCCACACTTTAGAAAGTGTCTAGTAGTATTTTCCCCATGCTTTGGCACTTTACTAGTCAGCTAGAAGCTGGATTATTTATTAAAGTGCTGCGTTTTGTACTTAAAGTATGTTTTTGGCACATCCAATCAGTGTATCTTATCCCTAGAGACGCAGTTCCACAACCCTTATAACCCTACACTCACTACCAGTGTAGTCAGATATTTGAGACTCTTAACATGCCTTAGAGGCAGTGTCTGCCTGATGCTGGTTATATCAGCATGTTCACTGTGTATCCGTTTAGTGCTACTATGCTTTTTGTGCATCATGTTTGTCACCAAGGTTCAGCATGTAAATAATGTAGTGACAGCAAATAAAGTATGATGCAAGTAAGTGCATGTATCAGTATGCAGGTAGCAGTTTATCAGCAATTTCAGTTAAGCACAGTAATTTAGCAGTAATTAATCATTAATTAAGTCGTACGGATACCTGGTTTAGTGCGGGTTGTCACAACCGGGCCCACCGGTAATACGTGGAAATATCGGGGTGTGACAAGTTGGTATCAGAGCCAACATTGAGTGAATTAAACACTAGCCTTTTGTGTTTAATCTCAATGACACAGCAGCGCATTCCTTGACTTCCGAGTCTAGACATGAACTAGGAATGATCTTATCCCTGATATATGTATACATTATTTTTGATATTTATGCATCTCAGGATCGTGTCGCCGAGCAAAGCTGCCATTGGTGGAGGCTCTCTAAATCCGAAGTTTAAGAATGTAAAGCTTCGTACTACAGCTCGAATTAGCATACGACCAGTATGGAGAAAGGACCTTTTGAACCCACTAACCATATTTCAAATTCTGTACCCAAGTCTTTTGAAACTTCAAGTGAGAAGCCAACATCGGAGGAGTTCATACCAGCTATCCCTAAAACTCCCGCTCTAAAGATAATACCTATGGACCTAAAGGACTCATATTTCCTACCTCCAAGTCCTGGAATTCCAAACTTGGATTATACCTGTCCTGACCTTATTCATGATTCATAATATTCATTAACCATAGAATCCTTGGATTCCACTTTTGCAAAGATTCCTAATATAGAAGATTTCGACTAACCATAAAAATCTTCAGTACCCGTACCACACTCATGGAACCAAGGAGAAAACTTTCAGAATTAGAATGAAGAAGGGACTTCCTTGTTATATTTCATTTCTATAGTAGTCCCTATAAGGACATATATATCTTTTAAGTCCCCGCGTGGGCGAAGTTCTTTGTGTAAGACCCGTTTAGGGCAATTACTGTATATTTTTTGAGACTTTCTATGAAAAGTTTCCTATTTTGAAATTTACTTTGGTATTAAATAGTATACGTATGTTTTATGTCCTAAATCAGAACGTCGTTTCAATTTATGATTGCTCTGCCATTATATATCAAAGAAAATCTTAAAGGTATAACCTAGCCTATATGTCATTTTCGACATAGCTAAAATGGTAAAGCCTTTTTAAGATAATAGATCCTTGTTTACACCTAAGAACGTGTTAACACTCTTGACAAATGTGGTTCGAGAAAATCACAATAGTCATCATTATATTGGATTCTTCCAATTTCTTATCTAGCCTAGTGATTTAGAAATCATAGCTCAAATCATCAGATAAGATGATCATATCATAAACATCCCTTAGTGATGAAATGCCTACGGGCTATATCTATTGTCCTAAAAGACAAAAGACAGTTGTAGTCTTTGACTCTCTGTCAAGAAAGGTAACGACCTATGTTCAAACCTTAATGCCTCGATCCTATAAGATCATGGCTTATAAATTCAAAACTGTCCTCGTGACAAGGCCTTTTGTGCCATTTCAATATCCTTAATAGCTTATAGCTGGATTAATTATAATGAAAAATTTAAAATAAACCTGATTATCGAATTAACCAAATATGGTCTATTTATACCAAGGTTAATGAATCATCGAAGATGATGATTCCAAAATAAACTCCTAAGCAAAATTATTGACAATTGTTTTATAGAAAACAAGCTTCAGCATGTCTGAATCAGATGAAATCAACAGTCATCCCAATATGAGGAATGACATTGCAAGGATGAATGTAACGGCTGTAGAGTTACAGACAATGATAGATAACTGTCAATCGAGCCATTGACAGACAGTTCAAAGAATCAAGTGGTGCTCGCAGTGGGACCCAATCAGTGCCTCACACAAAACCACCTTCTAAGACACATACGTCTTATAAGAATGATTCTCATCATTCTTCAAATTTGAGGAGTGTTCCATCCAGACAAATTGTGCTCAATCAGGAGCCACATGTTAAGACCTGCTCTTATAAATACTTTGTCTCATGCAAACCAAGGGACTTCACAGGAGAAAAAGGAGCCATCGATTGTATGACATGGCTGGATGAGATGGACATAGTAGTAGACATCAGTGGTTGTGCAGAGCAGGATATTGTGAAGTTTGTTTCACAATCATTCAAAGGAGAAGCGTTGGCATGGTGGAGATCTTTGATCCAAGCCACGGAGAAGATCCTACTTTATAACTTGTCTTGGGATCAATTTGTTGCACTAATCAAGGAAAACTTCTGTCCTCAGCATGAGGTAGAAAGGATAGAAACAGACTTCTTGACTCTGGTCATGAAGAATTTAGATTGTCAGGCATATGTGACAAGTTTCAACACTATGTCCCGCCTAGTTCCCTATTTAGTCACCCCTGAACCTAAACGTATAGCGCGTTTTATTGGAGGCCTAGCACCATAAATTAAGGGAAATGTTAAAGCAACTAGGCCTACCACATATAGGTCAGTGGTGGACTTATCCTTATCCCTCACTTTAGATGCAATCAGGAATAAGTCTGTTAAGACTTCTGACGAAGGAAAAAGGAAAGGAGAAGAGGAGAACTCGCACCGATCTGACAAGAAGAAAAAGGGAAGTTCTGAGCACAAGAAAGATTCTAAGTTTAGGAAAAACTCGAGTCAATCTAATAACAGACGTAAATACAGTAACTGTAGAAAGCAACATTCTGGAAAATGTATGATAGACCCACGTGCTAAACTGTGTGGAATTTTCAAGACCAAGGGTCACAAGACTTTAGATTGCAAGGAGTTGAAGAACGCAACTTGTTACAATTGTAACAAGGAAAGGCACATCAAAACCAACTGCCCAAAACTTATAAAGAATCCGGAAGAGGCCAAGAAAACAAACGCGTGAGTCTTCCAAATGAACACCCAGGAGGCAGTACCGAATGATAACATCATAACAGGGACCAAGTCTCGAGTATGACAAACTCGGATAAGACAACTGTCGATCGCATCATTGATGATGCGACACATGCTAATGATGCTACAATTATGAACCTCAAAATTAACAAAGATGTTCTCCAAGCTATGATTGACGCAGCTGTTAGAAAGGCTGTGAGAAAGGTCGTGAAAAAGTTCAGAGAGCCCAATGCTACTTGCTCTAAATCCCATTTAAGACTACACTCCCTTACTCACGAGAAGGATCTTGTTCATGCCTCGGATGCAAAGAATGAACTAAAAAGGAAAAGGGAGGAAGATAACTCCCAGACTTCTAAGAAAAAGGGTAAGCTTGAGTTCAATAAGAACAAACAAAAGTCCAACAAGAAACCTGCATGCAAGACCTGCAAGAAGCGCCATCTAGGGAAGTGCAGGTTCGAATCAAAATCCCAATTGCAACCTAGGGCTTGTGGGATCTGCAAATCAAGTGAGCATAAAACGTTGGATTGCAAGGACATAAAGGATGCAGTCTGCTTCGGCTCTAACGAGAAAGGCCACATCAAGACTACATGCCCTAAATCTGTCGAGGGAAGTGCGGCTAAGGATAGAAAGCCTAAGAATGAAAGCGCTTAAACTCTCCTGATGGATGCCAGAGGTAGTACATATCAATAATGACATCAGGTACATTCCTTATCATTCATTAGTAATATAAATGCTAAGAGTTCTGTTTTGATTCGGGTACCAATAAATCCTTCATAAATTGTAAGTATAGCAAACTTTTAAAATCTTCCATAAGAAACCTAGAGATTAGGTGTAAGGTAAGACTTACAAACGAAAATCATAGGAACCATTTCTTCTGTTCCTGTCAGAAATCTTCAGTAGTAAAATTCTAGAGTACTCTCTCTCCAGATGGAGTACGTCAGAATATGTTAGTTGTTATCTCATTGATTTCTATCAACTGCGAATACCAGACTGTATGATAAAAGCGCCAGATGAGGATTGGTGTATCCTAATATGTTCCATAGATTGCTTCCATGCCTGATCAGTATGGGGTTTAATGCATGGAACCACTGAGATATTCCAATGGTCATATTGCACTAAAGTCAGCTAATGGTATTCAAAGAAGATACCCTGAAGGGAAATGTCCAACTAAGTGTCACTGATTAAGGTATCCATGGATTCGTAAAGAAAGTGTGTCATTTGTCAGACACATGCTAAGGTAGTAGAACCGGGGCTTGAGATTTGGAAAAATCTCTGTAATCTCCTTGCGTCTTGATTATCTTCTCCAAAGACTACCCTGTTTACCTCCTGAAAGGCAAGTAGAGTTAAGATTTACATCCTGCATAGGGCTGTATTATTGTGAAATCTCCATGACGATTAGTACCATCATTATTGGAAGAATCGAAACTCTAATTAAGTGAGTTTTAAGATAAAGGTTCATAAAGCCAAATTCGTAATTCTGAGAGCTCCGATGTTATTAATTAAGAAAGACGGTTCATTATGCTTATGCATTGATTACCGCAACCCTACTTAGACAACAATTAAGAATCGCCATCAGCTGCCCAGGATCGTCGATTTGTTCGACTAACTGTAAGATTAGCAAATCTTTAAGATTGGTTTAAGCAGTAGCTGGAAAGATTATCCCACCTAAATAAGCTCTCCTATAACTAATAGTTAGTATGTAAGCATCAAAGCTGCTCCTTTGGAGACCTTGTATAGATGGGATGATTAAACATCTGTTGTTGGAAAGAAGTTTGGTAAGTCTGAATTATCAGGATCTGAAAGTTACCCTGGAAACGACAGATAAGACCATATAAATTTATGATCATCTGGAAGCTACTAGTAATCGACAGAAAATCAATGAATGACGAAAGTCGTAAACCTCTTAAGTTTTTGTTAAGGAATAAGATTCAACAGAAAGTATCACCCTTGAAAGGTGTGCTGGAAATTTAATATAACAGGCTAGTTAAGCCCTGGATATATAGGATCATTTGGAAAAATCGAATCTGTCAGGATCGGTAGCATATAAGCTAAAACTCACCTAAGGAGCTTGGTGGTAATCACAATGTGTTTCACAATGATGATTTCAGGATATTTCTAACTGTTAAATCAATAGCCTTATCGTTTAACGATAAGCAGATTAATGAGATCTTGTGGTTATTGGGAAACCCGTATCGATTAAGGATCGATAGGTTAAGAAGCTCCAAAAGGATACATGTACCTAATATAAAGGTTATCTTGGGTGCCTGGAGAGGCCCCAGATATGCTGTGGAAGATTGAGTCCATTATAAGACAGAAAGTACTTCCATCATTGAGCAAATCTCGAGGTCGAGATTTCTTTTAAGGGGGTGAGGATGTAACACCTTGTAAAATCACGTCCAATAATGTGTTGACACGTGTACAAAACCCTAATAAAGTCAAACGTTGGCCGTCTAAGGCTTTTATGCCTTTAAGTGACATTACGCGCAACTTTTCAAGTTTAAGGGGTTAAAAGCGTCAATATGTTTAATTATACCTCTGAATGACCTTTTTACGAACCCGAAGCATCGTGATATTTAATAATATTCTCAAGAATGCCTAATATGGATTAGATATGGCTTCGATGTTATTAAACGATGATATGCGCAAGTTTGCGCATTAAAGGGACTATTTGCGTCAAACTACAAAAGTCTATCGATTCGCATGGTATCGAACCTTCAGAAATATGATCATAAGTTAAACATGCCCTAAATATCCTTTACATAGCTTAGAAATAGGCTTAGCTGTGTTTGGTGGGCAAAAATAAACTTATTTGATCAATAGGGACTCAAAGCATCAAAAAGTGCATAAGTTTGCATTTTCGCGCATATCTTACGTTTTGAATATATCCGGACATCCAAAAATTTATGTAATCACTAAAATATTTTATTTTAGTGATTGGCATGATAAAATTCCATTCGTCGCATAATTTGGATCGTTTTTCGCGTCCGTTCGTGTTTCGTCGTAATTAACAGAATAACGTGATCGGACGACCAAACGAACCGACATCCGACATATTTTTAGGCATATTTCATATCCCTTATGCTTAGGAATCATGGTAAAGCCTTGAAAATAGCTTAATGGGCCTTAAATGTGTTAGAAATGGCATTTAACATGTGCAGGGGCTGAATCTGTAATTCAGCAAACTTGTTTCTAACCTTGACAACTTCCAAAAGTTGTTTTAAACCTATGTCCATCTGATTCAGAAGTCAGAGGGAATATATATGTTTTTTATAAGATATATGGGTTTATATAAGCTGAATATGTAATTACATGAAGACAGGGACCATTTCGGCATTTCTGCCAAACTTGTGGCTGGGCCTGCTGTCTAGGCGGGCCGCGTAAGCCCACCTGGGCCACTTATGCGGGCCGCGACCCACTTAACAGCAGCAAACAGCAGCCTGTTTTGCTGTTTGTTTTCATTTTTTGAACCTCTAAACCATCAAACACAATCTAGGGGCTTGTCCATTTTTTCTAAAGCCGGAATACACTTGTTATGATCTGGTTATCCTTCCCAACACTTGTCACGATCCTATGCAATCCCGAAAACTATATAAAGGGGCCTTGAATTCATTTGAAATTCACACCTTCTTCTTGGGTTCTTGCTCTCTATCTCAAATCTGAGGATCCTGATCATTTGGAGCCTCCTTTTGAGTTCTTTTCAGTCCTAAGGACCACTTGTAAGTGTTCCTTTCGTGCTTAGTTAAGTTGTTTGGCTCTTAAAGCCGAAAAGTCAAGCATTCGCGATAATCGCTTTGACTTTTAAACGGTCGAGCCATTGTTCACAACGAACATGGTTGTGTGATCGTAATTAGGTAGGTATTAAACCCTCAATAGGGCACCTCCTAATTACCACGTTTGCTTAGTTAATTGTCGGGTCAAAATAATTAAAATAAAAGTCAAACGAGTCGGCTTTTAAATAAAATTCATAACTAATGATGTAAAGGCAATAAAATCAGTTTTGTCACTTTAATAACTTGGTAAATATTAATTGAAGATGTCTAGGCATGTTCAACCCGACAATTCTGAGTTTAGGCTCGGTTCGGGACCGAAAGTCGTAAAAGTAGACTTTTGCTTTGACTTTCAGTTCTGACCCGATTTAGCTTGGTTTAGATATGCCTTAGAGTTCCATTAGGACCATATTACATGTTAGTATAACCCTCTGAGATTATACAATATGGTTCCATAGAAATCCTAGTTCATTGCATGTTTCCGTTAATTGCTAAATTGTTGACCATCATGCCCTTTTGATATAAAAATGAGATTTTTGAGAATGTGAGAGGACAAAAACCTTTATTACTGATTTTTAAGCATGTCTTAAAAATTTGACATCAGTTTGTGGTCTAAATTAGGAGTTATGCTCGATATCGTGAATTGAAAGCTTTTTATTAATTAAACGACATTTTCGGCATAAGGCCTATTTAAACCCAAATTTTGACAGCAAAATTTCTACTCACCGATGTAATATATTATTTAGGGATTTTTGGAAATTTTTATTAAATTTTAAACTAATCATAACATAGAGTTCTTGCATAGACTCGGTAATTGACGTTAATGCATTTTTCTCTAAGAAAATGAGTTTTACACATCCTTTACATATCAAACCTTTTTCTACTGATTTTATAAATCAAATAAATTATTTTAAACAGTAGAGGCTGATCAAAATCTCATATTTCCTTAATTAACCCGAATATCGTCAAATACCGACTTTTATGCGATTTAGGCGCATAGTGTGGTTTAAAACCATATTTAGCACCTAAGACTTGTTACCTATTGATTTTAAAAGTAAAATTTTAAACTTTAACAGTAAGTATAAGTCTTGAACTCAGATTTCCAAATTTAACCTTTAAAGCTTATGTGAAATGACCAAAATACCCCTACGGTGCATAGTTTGGCTATAAATGATAAATTTCACATATGTACAATATCATACCGATATGACTTGCAAAAATAAATATTTTTACTGATCATTTTTAGACCAGAACCTCAGATTGTCATTTAACCTCTTTTATAATCTTTAAAATGACCAAAATACCCCTACGGAGCTTAAATTGATTTTAAATTCGTTTTGGTTGTAATGGAAGGTATCGTACTGATATCACAACATATTTAAGGCATATCAACTTGTGAAACATGTTCACGACTCATTGGTTACCCGTTATGCATCTTTCGCGTTCGGTACGGTTTATGTAACTAGTTTGCATAAATTAACCGAAACGGGTCAAACCTTATCATTTTCACTTCAAAATTCAGAATGTGTTTAGTTACCCATATTATACAAGTCTCCATACTTGTCGGGTCTAAATCACATTCTAATCAGATCTTCGCTTAATCTTGCGTTTTGAACCGTAAACCTTTCCTTAAAACTAAACGGTCTAAGTTACAACTTAAATAAGACCCGTTAGGAATCTGATAGGTTAATAAAACCTTCGTTTCAGATTGAGAGTGCCAGTAGAGGTACTTGTGCTTGCTGATTAGAATATACGGCTGAGTATAAATTACATTTTAAGCTCAGGTAAATACTTTTAACTTATTTTCCGTTATACGGTATTATAAAATACCGCTTGGTCGGGTGTAGAAACCTTTTAATCGGAGATGATTAAATTGCATAATCCCGTTTTATTCAGTAGTGCTTGATAACAAATAACATTGGGGGTTAATGACCGTGTCCTGGATATCCTTGGCTCATTTAAAAAGCGTAAATGGCCACAACTTAAGCACAGGGTGTAGGCATACACCTGCCTGTTGCGTATGTAAAAGATATACTCACTCGTGAGGTAACTTCTTGTGAGTTTATATTTGTGGTGTGTCGATTAATCTTGATTGGTTTGTTTAAACACCGGCCCTAAATGTTGGACAAACATGTAAATCTGATACAAGATTGTTATTAATATAATTGTCCCAAGTTATAACAGAATATTTGTGCCTTGTGCATTTAAATTAATTTTCATAAAGATTTTCAAAAGAGTTAGTTAATTGTATTTACCAGTGTAAACTGACGTATTTTCCAAACAGGTTAAGTGACAGGTACTATACGTAAATTGGCTGGGAGCTCACGGCGTTAATAAGGAATCTTGCAAGTTCTAAACGTCTAAAGTATGTTGAACAGTGTTTTTTGTTTTAAGATCCGCCTGTGGATCCATCTTACAATCCGTTTGTAATATTTGATGTTACTTTTGAATTGGTTTGTAATATATTTACTATAGATTTCTGCTGTGCATTGAACTGTGATTATTTGACTATGATGATATCAACTATGTCACGATACTCTCCACCGGGCCCACCGGTAATACGTGAAAATATCGGGGTGTGACAACTTCGATGACCCTGAACAGACAGTGAATCTCCACTAGGGAGAGGAATACGGACGATCTTCTCTTTGCAGAGAATTTTGGCTTGGTGTTTGGACAACCAGTCCATACCGACGACTACATCAAAGCTACCAAGAGTGACAGGGAGTAGGTCAATGTCGAACACTTGACCTAAAAGGTCGAGTTTGCACCCAACGTGAACATGAGACACTTCGATTGGCTTGCCGTCAGCCAATTCTACAACGTGTTTGGTTTCAAGAGGTGTTGGGGTTGATCCTAACAGTCTACTGAATCTCAAAGACACATAACTCCAATCGGCACCGGAATCAAATAAAACTGAGGCGAAAATATTGTTCACAGAAAACGTACCGATTACGACGTTGCCGTCATTCCTTGCGTCACCGGCGCCAATAGTGAATGCTCTCCCACGAGCAGCATTTCTGCCGTTGTTACCCTTGTTGTTGTTGTTCCTGGCGTTGTTGTTATTGTTATTCCCGTTGTTGTCGTTGTTATTATTGTTCAACTGTGGGCAATTCCTTTTGATATGACCCTCACTTCCACACTGGAAGCATCCCTTCCGATAACCCTGATTCTGTTGTGACTGCTGTCTCTGCTGTTGCTGCTGTTGCTTCGCCATGTGGCCCACCTTGTCACACCTCTGATAGACTCGAGTGCACTGCCCATGATGATGGTAATTACACTTGTTGCACTTCGGATGCTTGCCTGCGTAAGAACCTTGGTTTTGATTGTTGCCCTGGTTCTGATTTGTAGAGGAAGACTGGTTGAAGTTGCAGTTGTTGTCGTTATCGGTCTTCTTCTGTTGCTGGTTTGAGCTGGAAGACTTGTCTGAGTCATTCCACTTACGCTTGTTGTCAGTAACGAGAGTTGTAGCAGTAGTAGCAGCAACACATGGTGGTAGCGAGCCACGCTCAACTTCCTGGTCGCTGATCTTGTGAGCTAAACGGATGATTCATGGCAGATTATCAAGATTTGCTGCACTAACTAAGCCCTTGACTTGCGGTGCTAATCCGTTGATGTACAACTTGATTCTCCTATGTGGTGGTCGTGATAAGTTAGGACACATGTTTGCAAGCTCATGAGATCGTTTCGTGTAGGCCTCGATCTCAGACCCCACCATCTTCAAGTTGTAGTACTCATTTTCCAACTTCTGAATTTCGTCACGAGGACAATACTCCTCCCGTGTCAACTCCTTGAAGTCGTCCCATGTAGTTGCATTTGCCATTTCGATGCCTAACATCTGCACCCGGGCATTCCACCAGGTTAAGGCACCATCCTCTAGTGAATCTGTAGCATACTTCACCTTGTCCCCAGCGGGACAGTTACACATAGCAAAAACTGACTCGGCTTTCTCGAACCAATGGAGTAGTCCCACTGCTCCCTCGGTTCCACTGAATGTCTGTGGTTTACAATCCATGAATGTCTTGAAAGTACAAACAGGCCAGTTGTTCTGATTCTGGTTCAAGTGTTGACCTGGAGGTGAAAAGAACGTACAACGTACGAATGTAAGTTTGAGTATGCGCATAAAGAACAAGCGTCGTCTTGTGGTAAGTGTCGTACCAACTTGTTGAGCTGCTAAGGCCTCAGCCACATGTGTATTTGTTGATGCAACAAATATAAGACCAACGGTAGTAGCTGGGCTGGTTAGGCAAAAGGGTTGAAGGGTTCAACTTTGCCTAACGCAGGTCGTGGGGTCCCCCCACGTTTGCAAGACGTGGAAGGAGGTTCACTAGTTTATTGTTGTTATTTGCTGAAGATCCTTCTCTGAAATGTACTCAGATTCGGAAGTGGTAGCAAATGGAATGTGTGTGGTGGATGTGAAAAGGAGTGACTTGTATGTAAGCAAGTACTCAACATGAATGACCAGAGATTAGAGAATCAGAGCTGGCCAGGAGATGTTTTCTGAAGTAAATGAAGTGTCAATTTATAAGAGAAGTCATCTCCCGAAGTAGAATGTATTAGACTAGTAACCTTGCTTACAGTGGAGGGCTTGCCCTTTCAGAGGTTAAAGCCTTTTAACCCCTGGATAATAGCGTGCATTGTGCAGACCTGCTTTGCTTTTGCGGCTGTGGGTTGGTGAAGCGATCTCCGGATGTGACTGGCCACTGTTTCTGCATTGCTTTTCCCATCTCACGGCTTTTCAACCATTGAACCGTTTAACCATTTGAGCGTTTACATATTTAGTCATTTTATTTAGTCTTGGGCTACCCCCGTCATCAGCCCCCCAAGTCAGAGGTTTTTGGGTGATGAGCTCAAAGACTTCTGACTTTTATGTGCGTATTTTATTGCCTGAAGGTTTCAAGGGTTCGTTGCTTGAAGGCTTGAAAGGTTGTAGGCGGTTAAAATTTGAATTTTAAATTACTGACCATTGATTTGATTGATGTGTGGCAGTTGATAAGGTGGCGGTTTTGCAGAAGTTACTGTTTGCCATTATTACCCCTATTGTAGGTTTATATTTATTTTATATTTGCAAATCTTATCCATTTTCTTCATAATTCTTCCAAGTTTCTGCCATTTCCTTCCTTCTCTAAGGTTAGTTTCGGTTTCCTTTACACCTTGCATTCTTCATTTTCTGTTTTCAAAAATGGGTGCTCGTAAGAACTTAGCAAAATCTTTTTCCCGGTTAACACAAGAGGAGGTAGATGTATTTTGTATGGAATATGGTATTGATAAAAAGTTTAACCCGACTGCTCCTGCTTGTGATGTTCCTATTGATAAACCGACCCTTGGTTCGATTGCCCTTTACTGCCGTCATTTTTAGTTTTTGAATCTTCATTATCCCTTTTCGTTTTTTGTTTTGAACTTGTTGGAGTATTACCGGGTTTCTTTTGGGCAAGTTCATCCGAAGGGTATGGCTAGGGTTTTGCATTTTGAGGTTTTGTGCCGAGCCCTTGGATATGATCCTTCCCTGTTACTCTTTCACCGGTTTTTTCGTTTGGCTAAGAATGGCGATTGGTTTACTTTTGAAACGTCCAAAGTTGATTCCTGCCTTATTTCATCCATGGTTACCACGCTTGGTGCTTGGACAGATCGTTTTTTCTGGGTTTCCGATGCTATTCTTCCATTCAAGATGGTGTGGAGGCGGCCGGATGCCGTTCTTAATGATCTGGAGCCCTCCGAATCTGAATTGAATGATGTTTTTCTCAAAGCCATCCGGGAGTGCCCTTCGAGGGTTCGTCCCTTTCCTGAACATTTACTAGTTCTTTTAGGGGTTAGTAAAATCTGGGGGAATGTTGATCGGGATCCGGTTCTTATGAGGAGTGGCATGGGTATGCATTTTCCTTTTTTGCCCTTTTTGACTTTTTCTTAACTTATTACTTATGTGCTTTTGTTTTGCTCTTTGCAGTCATGTCTGCTTTGGATTTTATTAAGAGCGACGATACTTTTGATGTTGTATTTGGGGATGCTCCATCTGTTCCTGGTGAGAATGTTGTGGTTAGAACTGCTGAGCAAAGGTTTGAGGGCTCGGGTTATGTTAGTGCTGCCAATGTCAAGGGTTTTTCTAAGTCCAATGCTCCCACGTCTTCAACCCGTCGATCTTCTCGTTGGTTATTGAAGGCTGGTCCTCAATCCACGTCTACTGAACCAGTGGACTTGAGTGATGATATTGAGGTTTCGGAAGATCAAGGTGTTGAAGCAGGTGCTGAGAAGGATAAAGAATTGGTTGTTCATGGTAAAAAGGTTTCGGGCAAAAAGGTTGTTGCTACCCCTGTTCAAGAATCTTCAAGCAGGGACGTTGAAGGGTTAGATCCTGAAGGGATTTATGTGCCTACTTGGTCAGTGAAGAATGATGACAGCTTCAAAGATGCTGCTGTTTGTGAGGATGCTCTGAGTCATATTGCTCCTCCTTCAGTGCACAAGACTATTGCTGGGATGGATGATGACTTGATGTTGTCCCGCATGATTTTGAGTACTTGCAACCTTGCTGCTATGCTTCCTCAAGGCATTGTCCGTTTTCATCAAAGAATGCAGGAGTATGAAGAATTCTCCAAGAAGAAGGATAAGATGAAATCCTCCATGGCTGCGATGAAAAAGGAGATAGCTAGTTTTACCGAGAAAGAAGCAGCATGGGAAAAGAAGGTTAGTGATTTGAAGAAGATGCATGAGATTGAGATGAGTGATTTGAAAAAGAGCTTCGAGGCTGATAGGTTGAAGCTTAGGGGTGACCGGGAAACTTTGTTTGTTCAGCAACAGGCTTTTGGTAAGGAGAAAGAGGGGTTGAAGGCTTCAGTTGCTCGTTCTACCGCTGACAATCAGTGGTTAATTGAGCAAGGTTTCCAGCAGGTTGTTACTTACCTTCTACATTCCAAGGAGTTCAATTCTGCCCTTGGTGACGTTTACACTAAGCTTCTCAACCTGGGGAAACACCAAGGCCTCATTGCTGGGTATAAGCTTCATGAATCTGGCCATCCTTTGGAGAAGTCACCTCTGTTTCATCCCGAGGCTTCTGATGTTTTTAAAGGCTCCGTTGAGCAAATGGAGAAGTTGACCTATCCTTACATCCATCAAGTTTCTACTTGTTTTGGTAAGCCTCTTGCTGTGTTGCAGGACTTGAAACCGGAGGGTCTAAATGAAAAGGTTTGTGTTGAAATCTTGGGTTCTCTCTCAAGGAAGAGATCCTACTCGGGGGATAGTGATGATACCCTTTCCGGTCAGCTGGATGTTCCCAAGGATGCAAGTTTGGAGGCTTCAGCGGTTGGTGGTGATGGAGGTTTGAAGACTAAAAAGCTGAAGAAAACAAAGAAGGCCAAGGGCGAAGGTTCTGGAGTTTCCAAGTCTGTTGATGCTTGATTTGTAGCTTTCTTAGCACTGAAAACAATTTATGTTTTGTAATGTTAACATGAACAATATTAGGTTATTAGGAACCCTTAAGGTTCCTGTTGGTTGTGTTTAAGGCCTGTATGGCCGTTGGAACAGTAGTTAAGCTTGCAAGTTATTAGGACTTGCCCTAACTTGTGTTTGAAAGTCTTTTAGGGCTTTCTTTTATATGGATGGTATGATGTTTAACTATTTTCCTTGTATTGTGTTTTCATACTCGTGCCCTTTTTTGGTTAAGGCAGTTTGTTTGGCTTTAACCTTCCAAGCCTTTTGGCTGTCTGTTGGTAGGTTGAAGCCTTTGAGGTGTCGAGTTGCTACCTGGGTGGCTTGAAACCTTGAAGGCTTCTTAGTCTTGTGACCCTTTTGGTTTGTATCTTTATAACTTTTTGTCTAAGTCTTATTGTTCTTTTAGGTTTTCTTTGTCTTTTTGTAACTTTGTCTTTGTTGAGTTTGTGCTACCCTTATGTTTTTTATGCCTTAAAGGGTTCAGTGCTGCAGACACTTAGCCTTGGGATTTTTAACAAGAAGACATAGCACCTATCCTTTTTGTCATTTCTTTGTTTTTCACTTGAATTTTTCAAGCCTCTTTGTGGATTATATTTTTAAGGCTTAGGGAACATTTGGTGTAGGCTGTTCACACCAGTCTATGAGACAATTTTATGTTTTCTTAACAAGTCTCATGGAGTTGTATTGGTTTAGGAACTCACCGCTTATATAGGCTCATTCAACCCTTGAACCTATTGAGCGATGTGGCCTGGGAGCTCATCCCCTTACATGGCCCTTGCCATGGAGTTTTTTGCTAGGTTCTCAACCTGGTCTTAGGATAGAAAGACAAGTTTGATAAAACAACTTCATTCATTTAAGCAATACTTGCTTTTTACAAAAGGTATTCATAGCGTTGTTGGAGATACATTTTGATACAAACCAAACTTTCCTGTCTAAACATGGAACCTTTTTAGGGTTTTGCCATTCCAATGCCTTGGAAGCCTTTTGCCTTCTGAATCTGCTAGCTTGTAGGACCCCCCCTTGTGTGCTTCGAGGATGGTGTATGGGCCCTCCCATTTTGGGCCAAGCTTTCCTTGATTTTCATTTTTGCTAGCTTCATTGTTTCTGAGGACCAGGTCTCCTGGCTTGAAACGTTCGTTCTTGACTTTCTTGTTGTAGTAAGTTTCCATTTGTTGCTTGTATTTGGCTTCTTGAATTGCGGCTTGATCTCTTGCTTCCTCTAGGAGTTGTAAATTCAACATGGTCTCTTTTTGGTTTGTTTCGGGATCCATGTTGACAATTCTTTGGGTTACAACTCCTATCTCGGCAGGGATCACAGCTTTGGATCCAAATACCAAGCTGTAAGGTGTTTTCTTATGGCTTGTTTTTTCGGTTGTTCTAATTGCCCATAGGACACTAGGCAATTCTTCAAGCCAGTTGCTTTCGTATCTTCCCAGTCTTGTCTTGATGCCTTCTACTATGCTTCTATTCGTTCTTTCAACCTGACCGTTTGATTGCGGGTAAGCCACTGAGCTAAAAATCTGATCGATTTTGTATTCCTTGCACCAAACGCTGAAAGGTTTTTCAGCAAATTGCCTTCCGTTATCAGTGACAAGTACTCCCAGCAATCCATAACGGCAAATGATGTTCTCCCAAACAAAGTCAATCACCTGTTTTCCCGTGATTTTGGCGAGTGGTTTGACCTCGGGCCACTTGGTGAAATAATCTACTGCCACCAACAAGAATTTTACTCCTCCTTTGCTTGGGGGAAATGGACCAACAATGTCCATTCCCCATTTATGGAATGGCCATGCCGAGGTTATCGGGACTAAGTCATGCTTGGGACTTTTTGGGATCGGTGCATGAATCTGGCAAGTATCACATTTCTTTAATTCTTCGGTTGTATCGCGATGCATTGAAGGCCAGAAATATCCAAGGTTCATGAGCTTTGCAACCACCGACCTAGCTCCAAAGTGAGCTCCGCACACACCTTCATGAATTTCTTTGATCAAGTACTTACTTTGCTCAGGACCGACACATCTTAACAAGGGAGCAAGGTAACCCTTTTTGTAAAGGGTTTCTCCTTGTAGTACGTATTGCCTTGCCTTGATCTCAACCCTTTTAGCTTCTACTTGATCATTGGGCAATTCACCATTTTTAAGGAACTTTTTGATGGGAGTCATCCAGTTTGGATCTTCTTCGGTAACTACATCTTGAATTTCCAATTCATCGATTGATGGGGCCTTCAACACTTCTACCAGCACCATCTTGGTAAGGTGGGCGAAAGTGAGAGATGCAAGCTTACTTAGGGCATCAGCCTTTTTGTTTTGAGATCTGGGGATCTATTTGATGTTGCATGCTTGGAAGGTACTCATCAGTTCTTTGGATTTTTCTCTGTATTTTTTCATGTTGGGTTCCTTAGCTATGTAGCTATCATTTACTTGGCTTGAGACCAGCAACGAATCCGTGAACACTTCCAGCTTTTCAACCTTCATTTCTTTAGCCAACCTTAGGCCGGCTATTAGTGCTTCGTATTCAGCCTCGTTATTGGTGGTCTGAAAATCAAAATGGAGAGCATATGTGAATTCCAATCCTTCTGGATTGATCAAAATTAGCCCAGCCCCTGACCCTTCAACGCTTGAAGCCCCGTCGGTAAAAAGCTTCCAGGCTTCAGGGTTGGAAGGTTCAGTGGTGGTAGAGTTTACTTCAGCGGTCATTTGGCTTGGGACTTCCACAATGAAGTCAGCCAAGACTTGGGCCTTGACGGCTTTTCTTGGGACATAGGTGATGTTATGTTCACCCAGTTCTATGGCCCATTTGGCTAATCGCCCCGAGTTTTCAGGTTTTTCAAGCACACTCTTGATAGGTTGGTCGGTGACCACTTGTATGGGGTGTGCTTGGAAATACCTTCGAAGCCTTCTAGCTGTCTGAACTAGGGCTAGGGCAAGTTTTTCAAGGGGAGGATATTTTGTTTCAGCTAATTTTAAAGTCTTGCTGAAGAAATAAACGGGTACCTGGGCCTTGTCTCGCTCAATGGTGAGGACTGCACTGATGGCCTCGTCAGCAATTGAGAGGTACACCGATATTAACTCCCCGGTTTTTGGTGCCGCAATATCTGGTAGGGAAGCTAGATGTTGCTTCATCTGGTTGAAAGCTTCTTCAGCTTCTTCAGTCCATTTGAAATCCTTCTTGTCTGAGCAGTTCTTGAGCGTTTTGTAGAAGGGCAGAGATCTTTCGGGCAACTTTGAGGTAAAACGCTTCAAGGCTGCAAGCTTCCCGTTTAAGCTTTCAACCTCCTTCTTGGTTTTTGGTGGTTTGGTTTCGAGGACGGCTTTCACTTTGTTAGGGTTGGCTTTGATGCTTTGTTTTCCAACAATGTGACCCAAGAATTTTCCCTCCTCGAATCCAAATGAGCATTTTTCCGGATTAAGCTTCATGTTAACCTTTCTGAGGTTCTTGAAAGTTTCTTGAATATCGTCGAGCATTTGATATTCCGTCTTGCTTTTAATCACCAAGTCGTCGACATATGCCTCCATGTTTTTGCCAATTTGGCTTTCGAAGGCTTTGTCAACGAGCCGTTGATAGGTTGCTCCGGCATTTTTGAGGCCGAAAGGCATCTTTTGATAACAAAAGATCCCTTTATCCGTGTGAAAGGCTGTTTTTTCCTCATCCTCTTTCTTCATGAGGATTTGGTGATAACCTTTGTATGCATCAAGAAAGCATTTGAACGAGTAACCTGTGAGGGAGTCAACCTTGAGATCAATTTCCGGTAGTGGATAGCAATCCTTAGGACAAGCCTTGTTAAGATCCTTGAAATCTATGCACATCCTCCAAGAGTTGTCAGGTTTCTTGACCATAACCGGGTTTGCAACCCATGATTGGTACTTGACTTCTCGGAGAATACCGGCCGACACAAGCTTTTCAACCTCTTGGCAGGCTGCCAGACTTCTCTCGGGTGCCAGGCTTCTTTTCTTTTGGACCACCGGCTTGACATCCGGTGGTATTCTTAACTCATGCTAGGCAATGTTCCGAGGGATCCCGGTCATATCTTCTGGACACCAAGCGAATACATCGCTGTAATGTGTTAGCAACTTTTCAAGGTACGAAAGGGTCTCTTGAGAAAGGTTTGGATTGACCCTTATTCGTTGTTCAGGGTACTTAGGGTTTATGACCAACCTTTGCCTGTCTTCTTCACTGTTTGAGTTTTCACCTTCAACCATGTAAGCTTCCTGAGAGGGTTGAAGGGTTGCTATGCCCCTCTCGGTAGGAAATTTGACTGTGCCATGGCCAACAGACACGACCATGTAAAATGCACACTGTCCTGGTCTTCCGATGATCACGTCATAGCTTGAGTGGATGTTGATAACCACAAAGGTGAGTGGTTGGGTTCTTTCTTTTAAACCTTCGCTGAAACGAACATTAAGTGTCAGTTGCCCTAAAGGCTTGAGGGGTATGTCAGCGATACCTTTTATAGAGGTTCCAGAGGGTTGAAGCCTTGAACGTTCTTCATTACTCAAACGGTTGAAGAATTTCTCGAACATGATCTCAGTGGCTGCCCCAGTATCTATGTATGCCCTACATGTTTGCAGCGTTCCCACGATAGCTTCTACCATAAGAGGGCTAGAGAGAGGGTCTTTCTCCGTTGGGGGGAAGCAGACACACTGAAGCTCCCAAGCTTCCAACCGCTGTCTTTTATGAGGAATCCTTCCATCGAAATCCACCATATTGACTTCCTTACCCTTTCCTTCAGCCATTTTGTCCCGGACTCCCTTTACCAAATGAGCGAGTTCTCCGGATTTAACAGCTTCTTCAATTCTTTTCTTGAGTTGGAAACAATCGTTGGTGTGGTGACCTTTTTCTTCATGAAACTCACAGTATTGTGTGGAGTTCTCATTTTTCCTGCTTTTGGGGAGAGGCCTAGGAGGCCGAAAGTTTTGTTTAACTTCTTCTGTTGCAAGGATTTCTTGAGGGGTCTTTGTGAGGGGTGTGAAACTTATGCCTTTTTCCCTGCTTGAAGGGTTCCGGCCTTCAGATCTTCGAGGGTCTGAACCCTTTGACCGCCTGTCATAGGAGTTGAAGTTCCCCTTTTTCTAGCTGGGCTATTGCTTCGCCAGCCGGATCTTCTTTTTCTTTGTTCTTTAATGTCTACTGCCTCCTCTCCCCAGATGTGAGCTTCAGCCCTTTCGAGAGCCTCTTCCAGGGTCTTGGGCAGGGATTTGTTGAAATCTCTTGTGAGATATTTAGAGGTGATGGCATTCATGAAACCAGCCACTCTCATTTTCTCATCTGCCCCTACATAAGTCAGACCTTCCTTCTTGTATCGTTCAATGAACGCACGAAGACTTTCATCATCACGTTGTTTTATCTGGAAGATCACTGTTGCGTCTTTGACATATCGCCTTTGTTGGGAGAAATTGGCCAGAAAACCCTTGCTAAGGTCGTCAAAGCTTCGAACGCTTTGAGCAGGTAGGTCGTTGAACCAGATTCTGGCGGATCCAACAAGAGTTTGCATGAACATTAGGCAACATTCAGCGTTTGACCATTTCTCTATCCGGGCTGCACCGGTGAAGATCTGAAGATGGTCCTCAGGATCTTCAGTCCCATCATACGTCCTGATGTGGGACGGCATCTTAATCTTTGATTGGAAATCATAATCGGCTATCTGCCTTGAAAAGCATGAAAGGATACTTGGCTTGTATGGTTTAGCCAGGTCTTCTTCAGCCCTTGCATCCACATTATTGCCATTGCCGTTATTTCCCTGAATGGCTAGCACTTGATTAATGAAGTGTTGCCACGGGAAGTTGGCCATCATCTGGGTCATCATGTTGGGCATGAGGTTGAAGCCTTGAAGGCTTCCTGGGCCAGCTGAGCAGTTTATTCCGAGGGGAGCGCTCATAACAGCACTTCGTGCTAAAGGGAGCACGGATAGAGCTTGCTCCCACATGGTTGTTATAGATGCTGGATAGCTTGTTACTGGGGACTGTAGGAGCTGGTCAAGGGTTAGCTCATGTCCTAAAGGAGCACCACTAGTAATTGGTTGGGAAGAGAAGATAGGATGCACCGTAGGATTTGCCATAGTGGACAGATAAGGGTGAGGGTTTGAAGGATTACTGGAACCAGCCTCACCTCTTGTTGTAAAAGGAGGGGGAGGTGGTCCGGGAGACAGCGTTGGTTCAGGTTCGTCATAGTCTAAACGAATCCTCACTCCTTTTTCTCTTTCTTTACTTACATGTTGGTTGAGAAGGGACCTCAACTCAAGGAAATTGTTGGCAACCCCTTCGGGGGTGAGTTCAACACGTGTTGGGGCGTCAGAGACACCGATATTGGGAGATGGAACCCCGGATCTGGACGGGGTTGGTGTGTTGAAGGTGAGGAACTGGGGTGTGCTCCCTGGAGTTGAGAAAGAAGTTGGTATAGCCACGTGAGCTTGGCTACTACCCGGAGTAGAAGTGTTTGGAATCTGATTTACTTCTTCCGGGGATCCACTTTCAGACATGGTGATTTTAAGTGAAGAGAGCTACACTACTAGGTCTTTTTGAGAAGAAATAGCGGCGTAGCCCCACGGTGGGCGCCAACTTGTTGATGCAACAAATATAAGACCAACGGTAGTAGCTGGGCTGGTTAGGCAAAAGGGTTGAAGGGTTCAACTTTGCCTAACGCAGGTCGTGGGGTCCCCCCACGTTTGCAAGACGTGGAAGGAGGTTCACTAGTTTATTGTTGTTATTTGCTGAAGATCCTTCTCTGAAATGTACTCAGATTCGGAAGTGGTAGCAAATGGAATGTGTGTGGTGGATGTGAAAAGGAGTGACTTGTATGTAAGCAAGTACTCAACATGAATGACCAGAGATTAGAGAATCAGAGCTAGCCAGGAGATGTTTTCTGAAGTAAATGAAGTGTCAATTTATAAGAGAAGGCATCTCCCGAAGTAGAATGTATTAGACTAGTAACCTTGCTTGCAGTGGAGGGCTTGCCCTTTCGGGGGTTAAAGCCTTTTGACCCCTGGATAATAGCGTGCATTGTGCAGACCTGCTTTGCTTTTGCGGCTGTGGGTTGGTGAAGCGATCTCCGGATGTGACTGGCCACTGTTTCCGCATTGCTTTTCCCATCTCACGGCTTTTCAACCATTGAACCGTTTAACCATTTGAGTGCTTACATATTTAGTCATTTTATTTAGTCTTGGGCTACCCCCGTCATCAGTATTGATAAGATCTGTCAACTCCGCCTGAGTCATGACGATATTGCCTCGTCCACCGCCGCGGCCACTGCCGCATCCACCACCGCGTCCACCACGTCCGCTCATGATTCTGCATCCACAAGAAGAGTGGAAAAAAATAAAGATCACGATTGAATAGAATTCAATCATCGTTGTGACTCCTATAGGTTGTTGAATCCCCAATTATATCGCATAAAGGGTCAGAATCCTTTCACACTTGTTAAGCCTCACTGAGACTTACATGCACCCCACATTATTATTACGTGTGCACCCGTGATAATAAGGTGATTTGCATGTTTATCTCAGTTCCTCTTAGTTTGCTTCAAAAAATCCTCAGATTCGAGTATTAAAAGCTAAGGTGTTGTCGAAACGACAAGAATCACGAAGTTCTAGAGGTGCTATAATACTGTATATGCAACTATACGCAATAAAACGCGTACGTGTATGCTAAATGTATAATGTATAAAGTAAGTAAAAACGAACCTTGCAATCTGGAGCGGAGTGTCATGGTTGCTTTTGGAACTGATTCGGTTATAGTATGGTTTTATAAAAACTTTTTAAAACGTAGTTCACTATAACCAGTGGCTCTGATACCAAACTGTCACACCCCAAAACACCATATGCGGAAACCACCGCGAGGCGCGTGATGTAACAGGATCTAGCCACTAATCACATTGAACTAATAGTAACATAATAAACTCGAAATCTCATTCATCATGAAAAGTGTAATTCAAAACATCTGTTTAAAACAAAATACGTTCAGCGGAAGCATTTGAAATAATTCTAAGTATTTGGAACAACTTGTTCACAAAACATAGCATAAGATTAGATAGGTTAACAACGTCGCGACCCATGACATCCACAGCTCCTCCGATCGCAAGCTCCGTTTCCTGAAATCATCTAACGACCTGCAAGCATGCAGAAAAGTGTATCAGCAAAAAGCTGGCGAGTTCACAGTTTTGTTTAATGCAAATCATGTTAAGTATTTTAGTTTAAAGACATGTCAATAATAACTCGATACCGCAAGATGGCGTCAGTTTGTTTGCCCTTCTCCAATGCCTATCAACATTGGTCATGTGGTTAAGGTCATTAGTTCACTCCCGTTGCGCTATCAACTAACACCCCATTGCCTCCCCGGCAACTAGTTCGGTAGTAAGATGGGACTTAAGGTGATAGGTTTGAGTGTATTATCCAACATCTAATTTAAACCCCATAAAACCAGTATTCCTCTCCGGAATATTTACCCGTTTGTCCCTCCCCGGGACGCATGCTTATGAAAAGAGTAGTGAACTCACTTTAGTTTGCTCGGTAGGTATTAACGTGCGTCCACACGTTAAATATATGTTAGGTCCGTTACTCACGACCAAAGGTAGAATATCATGTAGGTGAGTATACGTGTAGGGTTTCGCAATACCCCGAATGTCCAAACAATTTCTGTTAGTTGATGACATCAGTTCGTGATTCTATGGAATGTGGGCATGTACAGTTTGACAATCAGTTTCGACTACCAAAATGTATACATAACTTGGAACCCTTAAATTAAATTCCGAATTCATGTTTATATGCGTAACGAACACTATCACCAATATGACACATACATAGTCCACGTCATAATCAAGATCAATTATGATATTATAAATTATAAGGAATATCAAAGAATAATAATAATATTGAATAATCAAAGCAATAATCTCAGCCATGTTTTTGGAATGTATATTTGTAATTTGTATTTATTCCCACTTTAGCCAGATCCGTAAGTTTAGCCTTCCCTTTAGTTTCTTTCCATGTTATAAAATCTCTATATTAACCCTTGTATCTTTAGTCTTTGAACATCAATAAAATAAAAACAACCATTTATCTCTTATATGGTATCAGAGCCTACTCTCTCCTTTGAGAAAATACCATTGATCCCTCCTTTTTTTTCTCCAACCATAACCTCCTTCCAGCCACTACAAATGGCCACCTCCACCACCGTCATTCAACTCTCCACCAACACCAATTTTCCCATCAAACTAACCACCAACAACTTCCCCTCTTGGCGCAAGCAAGTCCTCTCAACCCTCACCGGACTCGAGCTTGAACAATTCGTGGATGGCTTAACCGAACCACCACCAAAAGACGTGGAAGGAAAACCCAACCCTGCGTACCGTGCCTGGTACCGCCAGGACCAAGTGCTCCTTGGTGCGTTGCTTGGAAGCTTCTTCGACACCATTCAGCCGCTCGTTTCCTCAGCCAAAACATCTCGCCAACTCTTCACCCGCCTCACTGAAAGCTATGCGAGTGTCTCCCGGTCCAGAATCATTTCATTGCGCACCAAGCTCGCCATAACCAACAAAGGAAGCCGACCCGTTGCCGATTACCTTCACGAGATGAAGGCTATTGCCGATGAACTGGCCCTGGCTCAGAAACCAATTGATGATGACGACCTTACCCTTCATATTCTTGCTCATCTAGGTGATGACTACAAGGAGATTGCTGCTGCTCTAAAGACTCAGGATACCACCATTGCCTTCTCTGATCTTTATGAAAAATTAGTAGATCACGAGAGGTCTCTTTTGGAAGCTAAACTTGCTGAGCTAATTACCACAGTCAATTATATGCAAAGGAGCAATAATTTTCAAACAGGCCGCAACTCTTCCAGGCCCAATTCAACCGCCCGAAGCCAGCACAGGCCCAATAATTATGGCCCAAGGAACACCAACAGTGGCAACAGTGGCCAACAATCTAATTTTAGAACAAACCGTAACAACTTTTTTTTGTCAGTTTTGTAACATTCCAGGTCACGAAACTAAGGATTGTCGGAAGTTCGCACGTTTCTTGCAACACAACAATCTTTCCCTTGCACCATCAACAACAAACTCGTAAGTCAATTGTCACACCCCGACTTTCCACGTGTCACCGGTGGGCCCGGTGGGGAGTATCGTGACGTGGTTGGCAACATAATAGTCAAACAACACAATATATAATATGCACAGCGGAAGCAAAAGGTAAATATATTACAATCCGAATATAAAGTAATATCCAAGTATTACAACGGAAAGTAAAGGATCCACAGGCGGATCTTAAAATATAAACATTTGTTCAACAGACTTTAGACGCCTAGAACTTGCAAGATTCCTTATTAGCGCCTTGAGCTTCCAGCCAATTACGTTCAGTACCTGTCACTTAACCTTTTTGGAAAATACGTCAGTTTTCACTGGTAAATACACTCAACTGACTTTTTTGAAAAGAGTTTAAGAAAATTGATTTAGATGCACCAGGCACAAAATATTTTGACACTTTGATTAAGATGCACAAAAGCAAAATTAATCTTTTATAACTTGGGACAATTATATTTATAACCTTGTATACGGATTTACATGTTCGTTGTACGTTCAGGGCCCGATGTAGAAACCGAGTCAGATTAACAGACACGCCACAAGTATAGGCCCACAAGAGAGTGAGATACCGTTATTACTTAAGCAACTGTCAGGTGTATGCCTACACCCCGTGCTTAAGACGTGGCCATTTTATAATACAATGATGTCAGGGATATCCGGGACATGGTCATTAACCCCTAAAGGCTTTTATTTCAAACAATACAGATTAAACCGGGTTACCTCAATAATTTAACCACAATACGATTAAATATTCAATACCCGACCAAGCGGTATCATTATACCGTATCCCAAGCCCGTATAGGGAAAATAAGTTAAGAGTATTTACCTGAGCTAGCTCCTGTCTTAAATAGCAAGAATTTAATAACTCAGCCATATTCACTTAAGTAAGCGTAGGTACCATTTACCGGAAGGCTCTAGTCTGGAATGATGGTATAAATAACCAATTTAGAATGCTAACGGGTCTTTAATTAAGCCTAAGCTTAGACCGGTTAGTCTTAAGGAAATATACGGTTCAAGCGCGTGATTAAGCGAAGACCGGAATAGAATGTGTTTTAGACCCGACAAGTTTGAAGACTTGTATAATATGGGTAATCTAACCACCTTCTGGATTTTGAGATAAAACCGATAAGGTTTGACCCGTTTAGGCTAATTTATGTAAACTAGTTACATAAATCGAACCGAACGCGTAATAAGCGTAACGGGTATATATATGAGCCATTTATAGGTTTCCTAAGTTAATATGCTTCATATATGTTGTGACATCAGTAAGATGTCTTTTATTATGCTCGAAATGAGTTTAAACACAAACTATGCCCCGTAGGGGTAGTTTGGTCATTTAAAAGTTTATAAAAGAGTTTAAGTGTTTGCTTGAGTTACAGGTCTGATGTAAACAGAAAACATACTCAATTTAATAAGTTATAACAGTAGGGTAAAGTATATATGTGAAATTTAACAATTATAACCAAACTATGCACCGTAGGGGCATTTTGGTAATTTCACATAAGCCGAAAAGCTCAAAACTGAAGTCTGAGTTTATCAACCTTTGCTTACTGTTAAAATATTATAATTTTCCTCAAATATCAGTAGGTATCAACCCTTGTAGGTTTAAAATAGTTTTAGTACATACTATGCGTTAAAAACGCTTAAAAGGCGATTAAAAGTCGTTTACGGGTTCTATATGCAAAGCTGATCTTTTTATCATTCCAGAAGGCTTAAAATAATTTATTTATCATATGTAATCAGTAGCAATAGGTTTGGAGTCATTTAGATATGAAAAGCTTATTTTATGGCCCGTAAGGGCAAAACCGACAATTACCGGATTAAGCCTACGCCTATAAGTTATGCTCATCCTAAAATCAATTAAAAATCTTCAAAAATCCCAAAATAATATATTACATCAGTGGGTAATAAGTTTGATATCAAAAAGTAGGCTTAACTAGGCTATACGCTAATTACGCCGTTTAATTAACAATAAGCTTTCAATTTACGCTAATGAGCATAACTCTTATTCTACACCTCAAACTGATGTCGAACTTTGCATACAAGTTTATATATCAGTAACTAAGGTTTCTACACTTTTGCATTTCTAACAATCACGTTTTATGGTAATAAGGGCATAATGGTCATCATATGAGCAATTAACGGAATCATGCGTATTAATCGGTTAACTAATGAACCATGGTGTATAATCACAGAGGGTTATACTAGCATGTAACCTGGTCCAAATGAAGCTCTAAGGTATTTTTAAAACATACCAAAACGGGTCAGAACTGAAGTCAAAACAAAAGTCAAAGCTTTGCGTCTTTCGGTTCCGAACCGGGTCTAAAAAGTAAATTGTCGGGTTGAACATGTTTAGACATGTTCTTACACTCATTACCAAGTTATATTAATGTGACACCTGTGTCACTTCAATCATCAAAAAAATGCCAAACCAATGAAATATTGTATTTCATACTTGGGATTTGTAAAAATATGTGTATCGTTTGCACATATCAACTCTTGTTCGATTTCAAGCTCTAAATCGCTTTCTGGAAGGTTATACGCGCACTAATGCGTAAATATAACCAGTTTAATGCAACAAACACTCCGGAATAGTGAAATAGACTTAACATACCTTAAATAACCTTTACATAACTTAGAAATAAGTTTTGAAGGCTTTGGTATGGCAAAATCAAGTTAAATCGCTTACAGGGACTAAAGTTGACAAACTGCGAAAGTATGCCAATCTGTACTGTAACAGACATTCCGGAACATGACCATAAGTTAAACATGCCATAAATAACCTTTACATAGCTTAGAAATAGGCTTTGAAGTGTTCGGTATGCTAAAATAAACTTTTGTGTCATTCAGGGACTAAAAGCGTCAAAAAGTGCACAAGTTTGCATTTTCGCGCATAACTTACGTTCTGAATACATCCGGACATCCAAAAATTTATCTAAGCACTAAAACATTTTATTTTAGTGTTTGGCATAAGAAAAATCCATTCGTCGCGTCATTTGGATCGTTTTTCGCGCTAATGCGCATTCCGTCGTAATTAAGCGAACATCGTGTTCGTACGACCAAACGAACCAACATCCGACATATTTTTGACCATGTTTCATGTCCACAATGTTTAGGCATCATTTTAGGGCCTTAAAGTTGGCTTTTTCGGGCCTTAGAAGTGTAGGAAATGGCCTTAAACATGTGCAGGGACCAAAACTGTAATTTCTGCAAACTTGTTCTGATCAGACAAGGCCAGGCGGCCCGCCTGGGTTTTTCCTGATCCTGAAGCGGGCCACGTCAGCCCCCAGATAGCAGAAAACATGCAGAAACATTGGATCTGGTCCATTCCTCTTGTGCACATGGTTTTGGGCAATACTAGGGGCTCAAATGGTTTTCAAAAACCACTATCTTGAGGTGTATGGCCATGATCAAAGCACGGTTTCCTAGAAACGATCCTAACGGCTAACCGAACACTATAAATACCCCATGCCATCCATTGCTAAACCCACTAGAATTTTGATTTGAGAAACTCTAAGTTGAAACCATTGTTTCATACCTGAGATTCTTGGATCGAGATTAGCATTCGGGGACCCTTCGTAAGTATTCCTTCGTTCTTTTATTGCTTTTCGAGTCTTTTCGAGTCTGAAAGTCAAACTTTGTTTGACTTTCTGCGTTGACCAGTTTATGGTCAATGCGAAGTTCGTTTGAACTTCGCAACGTGAGTGTAATCACGTTGGTTATAGTCCTTTGGGACTATGCCTACTGATTACCATGTTGTCTAGGGTCGTAGGTTAAGCGATCTAATAAATCGCTTATACCTTCGAACCCGACCCATTTGGTCGATCATTAGGATCCGACCAAACACATTAGGTGACCATAGAATATAGGGAATAACCTTCCGAGGTTATACCTTATGGTCGCTTCGTTTGAATAGTTGTATGATAGGTAGTTTATATGCCTTAGGTAAATTACCAGAGTACCCTTTTCATGTATAATTGGTAATTATGCATATGTAACCTAAACTTTTGTCACATAACTGATTATGTAACATGTTTAGGCATATAACACTTGTCATAGGACTAGTTAGACGGTCCGAACGCGTTTCACGCGAACGACGCGTTAAAGTAGCATAAGCTACCTAAACGGGTCGTAATGGGTCGTAAGCACTTAGGTTAAGTTTCATTTAGTATGTAGGCTTGGTTAAACCATATTACACGAGTTTCCATACTCGTTTGGTTTACGAACCCTCATTCTATCTAATCCTCCGATTTAGGTCCGGTTTATTAATGTAGTTACCTATATTAGGTGTCGTTTGATATCCGTGATCTCTAGCATTGCTTGGTAGTTATCTTAGGACTTCTGAGCAATCTCAAGTGAGTACATAGACCCCTCTTTTACTGTTTTCCAAACTGTTTTGGGGTGAAACACATGTGCCTACTTGTTACTTTCATGCTTTCCTGTTTTCACATCATATACTTCCTACGTTCATTAGTACATTATAGTACATGATTTCATTACATTTTATGCTATGTATGTCCATTGTGTGCATACTTAGTACATGGTTCTACATTACATTTCTGCTATGTATGTTAACTGATAGCATGCTAGCACATTGATTTACATGACTTTTCTGCTTTGTATGTTAACTTAGCATACTTAGTACATTTCTTATTCATCATATGCTTACATTTTGGTATGACATTTGGTTTGTTTAAACTATACTATACATTCATTAACACCGATCATGCCGCTCGGTAGTAGGTAGTGGTACCATAGGACTTGACAAATCCCATTCCTTTAATCTCGGGTTTGTTTGGATGGAAGGAATGACCGAATCCGAATACATATTTTGATAACCTTTACTAAAAGGGTTATCCGACTGTCGCAAGGCTTGGATCTATGAATTTTTACAATACCGCATAAATGTCTATATCAGTATAGCATGCATTTACTACACAAAACATAACTTTGATTTAAACCAAGTTTTACTTCAATACTTTGTTTTGTGCATTTCACCTATGGTTTAGTTGATGCATTTCACTAGCCATACATATCATTTTGGTTACACATTACATGATTTACATTTGACACATAAACATTTTCAACATTGGTTATACGTTGCATGATTTACATCTTGACATAAACATTTTGGTATATTATTCAATATATTTGACAATTGGTTTAAACATAGACATCTTACATTGGTGGTTTGTTTGGGTAAGTGATTCGAGTAACGAGGCGTGTGTAATATGATACAAGCATGGTGGATACGCCGCTGGTACTTCCTATATATAAGTGATTGTATGGTATTACATATCGTAGCGTTATATGAACCATTTCAAATTGAGACATATAACATTTTATACAAATAACCTATTTTTTTACAATACATTGTTTTACAAACAACTTAAATTATACAAACTCATTTTTATATGGTTATTCATTTAACCATACATTATTCTCTTATTTATACATATCATCTGATCTTATCATTTTTCAAATGATTTACAAGACAAAGCAAATTACAAGGTTCATGACTAAACATTTTTCTCAAACATAAGTCATGAATCCTATTTTCTCAAAACCTATGTATCTCACAGGCATTTTTATGCTGACGTACCTATTTTCACATGTGTTTTCAGGAGATGATGCATAGGACTTATCAAGACATACTTAGGTGGACCTGTGCCTTAGTGACTTAAAATGAGACAAGAACTAGTTAATTTTTGTTATATACTCTTTGTTTCTGTTTAAAACAATGTAAATTTTCATGTTTGATTAATAAAACGAAACTTCAATTGCCATGGATTTGAAACAATTAATTCTGTTACAACACTCTCCGACGTTTCCGCCACGTTTTGTATGTTCTACGTGGTCGGGGTGTGACAGAAAAGATGGTATCAGAGCCAATGGTTATAGGGAATTAGGTTATTAGTAATGCTTTGACCTAGTCTATAACCTTTCTAGGACCCTAACGCGAGTTTACTTGCGTTTAGTCATAAAACAATACCGTCACCTATCCTTAGGCGACGACCACAACAAGAACATAAATTTCAAAACCGCTTTGAAAACTAATCATCTGTCCTAGGATGATTGATTACTAGGTTTTGAGCCCTCTATTGTAAGGTTTTGAACCCTCTGTTATATGGTTTTGAACCCCTTTGAGTTTTCAAAATCTCGTCAAGGTTTTGGGTTTTAAATAATGTGAACACGTGCAAACTGGAAGGGTGAATGCCTGTATTCTGGGTTTTCTGTCTAGGCAAGCACTTCGTATATATCTCATCAGACGCGAGACCAGTTGTGCTTACCTGGGAATTCTTGGGATGAGTGTTCACTTATAGGCGAGCATGTCTTCGCGATACATTATTTTTGACCTATTTACTTTGATTAATCACCGGGGTCGTTTGTTGCTTTGTAGTAACAAACAAATGACCACTATCCTTGCTTTCATCAGATTTGTTCATCTCATTCTTTTCGTCTAATTCTCTCACTCGTTTCATTTCATGTTTCCTCTTTTAGAATGCCTCCTCGACGCGAAAACCAGATAGCGACTGCCGAACTGGCAGAAATCATTGCACAGCAAATGGATGCTCAATTCCCAAACCTCTTTGCTCAATGGAACCAAGCCAACAACAATAACAATGGTCCATGCAATTTCAAGAGTTTTAACTCGGCTAAACCACTCAAGTTTAGTGGTTCTGAGGGAGCGACTGGGCTTCTTCAATGGTTCGAGAGCATTGAGAATACTTTCCGCCACGTGCAGTGTCCTGACAATCTCAAGGTCGAGTTTTCTTCGAGTGTGTTCCAGAAGAGGGCCCTTACGTGGTGGAACGGAGTTATGAGAGATCGTGGGGCAGAAGTTGCTCTAGCACAGACATGGGCTGAACTTAGAGCTCTTATGATGAGGGAGTTTTGTCCTCGTCATGAACTGCGAGCATTGGAAAGAGAGTTTGATGGTTTGAAGCAAGATAGCGGTGAGCATCGAGCCTACACGGACCGTTATGAGGAGTTAAGTCTGTTATGCCCAAACAAGGTCACGCCGTTGGATAAAGCAATCGAAAAGTACATTGATGGCCTCCCTGACTCAGTTCAGGACATTGTTACTGGTAGTAACCCCACTACGGTTAGGCAGGCCATTGAGCTATCTGCAACCTTGACTGAATCTCAGATCAGGAAACGTAAACTTTTTCGAAAGGGTGACAATAGCCAATCGAGGAATCAAAGACCATGGATGAACAGACTGGATCCCCTGAGCAGTCAAAGAAGCGAAAGGCTTCTCAGAACTTCGCCATGGTTACTCACAATGATCAAGCCGTCCCCAACCAACCAACTCAACCCCCTGCTAGGAAGCCATATAATGGAACTTCACCCTTGTGCAACCAATGTAAACTTCATCATCATGTTAATGTGAAGTGCCGCGAATGCCAAATTTGTGGACGTAAAGGTCATACAGCAAAAGTTTGCCGAGCTGAAGTTGCACCAAATCAAGCTGACAACAATCCTGCTCAAGCTCGCTTTCCACCAGGTTCTTGCTACAATTGTGGCAAGATGGGTCATTTCCGAAGAAATTGCCCAAAGCTTGCTAATGCTAATCTAGCGCAGGGATGAGCATCTGACCGACTAGAAGACAACACCCTTTAGAAATAATCATGTCTTATGTATTATTTTCTTTTGTTGTCAAGGTCCATGAAACAGTTGTTATCATTGTTTATAAATAAATCTTTTATTTACATTTCAATGTATTTATGAGGTTGTATGTAAAAACAACATATCCCTTACAATACCGAAAATTAAGGAATCGTATTCCTTGAAAAGCAAACTACCACCCAAATTTTTCTATTTTATGATCTCTTGCGTTTTCCACGAAATTCCTAAGTACCCGTTTCCTCCAAGGAAACGAAGTACAAAGCACAAGTTACAACACTGGACGAATACCCAAAGTACCACTATAAATCCTTAATAGGGTACCTAAGGGTATTTTCGTAAATCCAAAAATTTTTGTGTCTCATAATTCAGATATTATGTTCTTTGAAAACAAAATCGAATTTCTGGGAGATCTTCCTATCTTTTCAGATAGATCCCAGAGGACATTGAAGTCCATTGACTGGTTTCCATATCCATTTTCAATCGATAACAAGTTAATAACAAATTAAACAACTATGTGATTATGTGCTTATGTGTTTCCTTTCATGTTCTTGTGTAATCTAAGTTTTGTTATCCAAATTCTCGTAGAATCTTCCATATCTTCGTATAAGGGATTCATAGTAGGATATCCAAAGGTACTATATTAAATCCTCAATGGGCTTTTACGTAATAGTAAAGACCTTTGGATTATATTGTACTATTCCATAATTAGACCACTTGAGTGATCTAATTAAACAGATTGATCCAAAAATCTGGTTAGGAATATCATGCGATGAGATAGCTGAAAGGACTCCTTGGTGGCCTAATTAAAAGGATCATTTGTCGATCTAATTAAAAGGACCTTATGGTAGTCTAGTCACACTCATCACAGGTTTGATTTTCCTCCCCTTCACATTACAAAACAAATTGTGCGGACTGTGCAAGGAATTGCGTAATTATGGATGCATACATAATTATGAAATTCAGTGCACAGAAACCACAGCAAGTTTGGTCGTGTGTCTAGAAATGACTCGTTCCGTTCATTTTCGTTTCTGAAAAGGTTATGGAAAATGACTCGTTCCGTTCATTTTCGTTTCTGAAAAGGTTATGGAAAATGACTGGTTCCGTTCATTTTCTTTTCTGAAAAGGTTATGGAAAATGACTTGTTCCGTTCATTTTCGTTTCTGAAGAAGTTGTGGAAAATGACTCGTTCCGTTCATTTTCGTTTTTGAAAAGGTTATGGAAAATGACTCATTCCGTTCATTTTCATTTCTGAAAAGGTTATGGAAAATGACTCGTTCCGTTCATTTTCGTTTCTGAAAAGGTTATGGAAAATGACTCGTTCCGTTCATTTTCGTTTTTGAAGAAGTTGTGGAAAATGACTCGTTCCGTTCATTTTCGTTTCTGAAAAGGTTATGGAAAATGACTCGTTCCGTTCATTTTCGTTTCTGAAAAGGTTATGGAAAATGACTCGTTCCATTCATTTTCGTTTCTGAAGACGTTGTGGAAAATGACTCGTTCCGTTCATTTTCGTTTCTGAAGAGGTTGTGGAAAATGACTCATTCTGTTCATTTTCGTTTCTGAAGAAAGGGTGGAAAATGACTCATTCTGTTCATTTTCATTTCTGAAGAATGTCCGTTAAGGAAATGTCAGGAGTATGCCTTTCATATCTCCGGTGGTTATTTGGCACAAAGTCACAGATAGACTCCTACAAATAAATTTCGGGACGAAATTTCCTAAAGTAGGGGAGACTGTGACACCTGTGTCACTTCAATCATCAAACAAATGCCAAACCAATGAAATATTGTATTTCATACTTGGGATTTCTAAAAATATGTGTATCGTTTGCACATATCAACTCTTGTTCGATTTCAAGCTCTAAATCGCTTTCTGGAAGGTTATACGCGCACTAATGCGTAAATATAACTAGTTTAATGCAACAAACACTCTGGAATAGTGAAATAGACTTAACATACCTTAAATAACCTTTACATAACTTAGAAATAAGTTTTGAAGGCTTTGGTATGGCAAAATCAAGTTAAATCGCTTACAGGGACTAAAGTTAACAAACTGCGAAAGTATGCCAATCTGAACTGTAACAGACATTCCGGAACATGACCATAAGTTAAACATGCCATAAATATCCTTTACATAGCTTAGAAATAGGCTTTGAAGTGTTCGGTATGCTAAAATAAACTTTTGTGTCATTCAGGGACTAAAAGCGTCAAAAAGTGCACAAGTTTGCATTTTCGCGCATAACTTACGTTCTGAATACATCCGGACATCCAAAAATTTACCTAAGCACTAAAACATTTTATTTTAGTGTTTGGCATAAGAAAAATCCATTCGTCGCGTCATTTGGATCGTTTTTCGCGCTTATGCGCATTCCGTCGTAATAAAGAGAACATCGTGTTCGTACGACCAAACGAACCAACATCCGACATATTTTTGACCATGTTTCATGTCCACAATGTTTAGGCATCATTTTAGGGCCTTAAAGTTGGCTTTACAGGCCTTAGAAGTGTCGGAAATGGCCTTAAACATGTGCAGGGACCAAAACTGTAATTTCAACAAACTTGTTCTGATCAGAAAAGGCCAGGCGGCCCGCCTGAGTTTTGCCTGATCCTGAAGCGGGCCGCGTCAGCCCCCAGACAGCAGAAAACATGCAGAAACATTGGATCTGGTCCATTCCTCTTGTGCACATGGTTTTGGGCAATACTAGGGGCTCAAATGGTTTTCAAAAACCACTATCTTGAGGTGTATGGCCATGATCAAAGCACGGTTTCCTAGAAACGATCCTAACGGCTAACCGAACACTATAAATACCCCATGCCATCCATTGCTAAACCCACTAGAATTTTGATTTGAGAAACTCTAAGTTGAAACCATTGTTTCATACCTGAGATTCTTGGATCGAGATTAGCATTCGGGGACCCTTCGTAAGTATTCCTTCGTTCTTTTATTGCTTTTCGAGTCTGAAAGTCAAACTTTGTTTGACTTTCTGCGTTGACCAGTTTATGGTCAATGCGAAGTTCGTTTGAACTTCGCAACGTGAGTGTAATCACGTTGGTTATAGTCCCTTGGGACTATGCCTACTGATTACCACGTTGTCTAGGGTCGTAGGGTAAGCGATCTAATAAATCGCTTATACCTTCGAACCCGACCCATTTGGTCGATCATTAGGATCCGACCAAACACATTAGGTGACCATAGAATATAGGGAATAACCTTCCGAGGTTATACCTTATGGTCGCTTCGTTTGAATAGTTGTATGATAGGTAGTTTATATGCCTTAGGTAAATTACCAGAATACCCTTTTCATGTATAATTGGTAATTAAGCATATGTAACCTAAACTTTTGTCACATAACTGATTATGTAACATGTTTAGGCATATAACACTTGTCATAGGACTAGTTAGACGGTCCGAACGCGTTTCACGCGAACGACGCGTTAAAGTAGCATAAGCTACCTAAACGGGTCGTAATGGGTCATAAGCACTTAGGTTAAGTTTCATTTAGTATGTAGGCTTGGTTAAACCATATTACACGAGTTTCCATACTCGTTTGGTTTACGAACCCTCATTCTATCTAATCCTCCGATTTAGGTCCGGTTTATTAATGTAGTTACCTATATTAGGTGCCGTTTGATATCCGTGATCTCTAGCATTGCTTGGTGGTTATCTTAGGACTTCTGAGCAATCTCAAGTGAGTACATAGACCCCTCTTTTACTGTTTTCCAAACTGTTTTGGGGTGAAACACATGTGCCTACTTGTTACTTTCATGCTTTCCTGTTTTCACATCATATACTTCCTACGTTCATTAGTACATTATAGTACATGATTTCATTACATTTTATGCTATGTATGTCCATTGTGTGCATACTTAGTACATGGTTCTACATTACATTTCTGCTATGTATGTTAACTGATAGCATGCTAGCACATTGATTTACATGACTTTTCTGCTTTGTATGTTAACTTAGCATACTTAGTACATTTCTTATTCATCATATGCTTACATTTTGGTATGACATTTGGTTTGTTTAAACTATACTATACATTCATTAACACCGATCATGCCGCTCGGTAGTAGGTAGTGGTACCATAGGACTTGACAAATCCCATTCTTGTAATCTCGGGTTTGTTTGGATGGAAGGAATGACCGAATCCGAATACATATTTTGATAACCTTTACTAAAAGGGTTATCCGACTGTCGCAAGGCTTGGATGTATGAATTTTTACAATACCGCATAAATGTCTATATCAGTATAACATGCATTTACTACACAAAACATAACTTTGATTTAAACCAAGTTTTACTTCAATACTTTGTTTTGTGCATTTCACCTATGGTTTAGTTGATGCATTTCACTAGCCATACATATCATTTTGGTTACACATTACATGATTTACATTTGACACATAAACATTTTCAACATTGGTTATACGTTGCATGATTTACATCTTGACATAAACATTTTGGTATATTATTCAATATATTTGACAATTGGTTTAAACATAGACATCTTACATTGGTGGTTTATTTGGGTAAGTGATTCGAGTAACGAGGCGTGTGTAATATGATACAAGCATGGTGGATATGCCGCTGGTACTTCCTATATATAAGTGATTGTATGGTATTACATATCATAGCGTTATATGAACCATTTCAAACTGAGACATATAACATTTTATACAAATAACCTATTTTTTTACAATACATTGTTTTACAAACAACTTAAATTATACAAACTCATTTTTATATGGTTATTCATTTAACCATACATTATTCTCTTATTTATACATATCATCTGATCTTATCATTTTTCAAATGATTTACAAGATAAAGCAAATTACAAGGTTCATGACTAAACATTTTTCTCAAACATAAGTCATGAATCCTATTTTCTCAAAACCTATGTATCTCACAGGCATTTTTATGCTGACGTACCTATTTTCACATGTGTTTTCAGAAGATGATGCATAGGACTTATCAAGACATACTTAGGCGGACCTGTGCCTTAGTGACTTAAAACGAGACAAGAACAAGTTAATTTTTGTTATATACTCTTTGTTTCTGTTTAAAACAATGTAAACTTTCATGTTTGATTAATAAAACGAAACTTCAATTGCCATGGATTTGAAACAATTAATTCTGTTACAACACTCCCCGACATTTCTGCCACGTTTTGTATGTTCTACGTGGTCGGGGTGTGACAATTAATGATCAAACAGGTTGTATATGTTCTACATTGCTAATTATGCATAAATTAGAATTTAAGCATCCTGTTGACTTTTTAATAACAAGTTTGACCCGACCTTTGACCTAGTTAGAGTGGGAATCAGGGGTAACCCTTTTAAGGGTTTATTGCCCACATAATTACCAACTTATAACTACCTTAACATTGACTAATCGCTGGACCGATAGCGATTAATCGTCAAGTCAAACCGTAATTACGACGGTTTGACTTTTAAGCTATAAACTAAGCAAAACTTAATCGAGGAAGGTCAAGGGTACTTACAAGGGTCCTATGCACGAGTAGGGAGGTCTTGGATCTGTTCCTAAGCTCCAAAAATGCTCCACAATTGCAGATGAAGGTGTGATCAAAGTTGTTGCACATGAGGGGCTTTATATAGTGATCAAGGCTCCACAATGTTTTGACAAATAAGTCTACAATAGACTACAACCTTCCCACAGGTGTCCTAGATGTTTAGGGGTTGTTTAGGGGCCAAGGGATATGAGGAAAATCGTTTAAAGGGCAGTTACATGCGCATAACAGCAAACAATAAGTTTTCTGGTCGCTGGGCACTGCTTACGGACCGTAAGGTCCCCAGCGTTGAGGTCCGTAAGCTTGTCCTCAGGCTTAAAAATCCCTTTTTCAGTTTGCATCCTTGGCTCTTGGTTTCACGAAAGGTCAACTGAGCTTATATATTGCAATTTGACCCCTTTATATTTATTTACAAGGGCCTCAAGACTTATACCCACCTTTCCAAGTCCCTGGACGCTTCTGGTTAACCCGAAAAGTCATAACTTTCAACGTTAACGCTTTAACCCCTCGCACACGAATTTGATCATAACTTTCTCATACGATAACGAAACTTTACGAAATTTATATTGTGCATTCTAGTGAGCATAATTAACTGTTACAAAGCTTCGGGTTTGTCAAAAGGTCACTCAGAGGTATAACTTAAACATGTTGACACATTTAACCCCTGTAGTTTGTAATCTCTCACTTTTAGCTTCGTATGATCCATGATTTATTCGTTTGATGGTATAAACATCATGTAGGGTTATTATAAAGTATATTTATTCACTGTTGACATTTGGAACTCGTATATTTACATACTTTCCATGATTGTCAACTTTAGTCCTTCCAGAGTAGTCTTTTACACGTTCAAGCTTATGACACGTGTCAATACATTATAGGACGTGAATTTTCGAGGTGTTACATCCTCACACCCTTAAAAGAAATCTCGACCTCGAGATTTGTTAAGGTAAGGGAAGTATTTTCTACCTTATATTGGGCTTAATCTTCCCCAGTACCTTTGAGCCTCTAAGGCACTCCAATTGACCTTTATAATAGGCACATGTATCTTTTTGGAGCTTCTAATCCTGTCGATCCTTAATCGACACAGGTTGCTCATACTATCATAGTTCTGCATATCATTATGTGATGGTGCTTTTCGACTTATTGGTGACACGTCGCTAAATCATTAGTGCGGGTCACATTGCGCGCCCCACCAAGCCCCTTATTTAGGTCTTGGCTCGTAAGCTATTTGATCTTGATACATTCGATTTCCTTCGAATGATTCTATATTCTCGAAGCTTAACTAGCCCGATAATTTAACAAATTTAGCACACCCTTCCAGGGTGATATCTATTGTTGAACCTTATTCCTTAACAAGAATTTAGGAGGTTTGCTATTTTCATTAATCCTTGATTTTCTGCCGAATACTGGCATCTTACAGATGATTATGAATTTGCGTGATCTTATTGGTCGTTTCTAATGCAACTTTCAGATCCTGATGATTGGACTCACCAATCTATTGTCTTATCAATAGACGTTTAACATTTCATCTATACAAGGTCTTCAAAGGAGCAGCCTTGATGCTTATATATCAACTATTATAGAAAGTTTATCTTAAGGTGAGATGGTTATCCTAACTGTTGCTTAAAACTATTATTAAAGAATAGTTAATCCTTATAGTTAGTTGAATAATTCGACGATCCTGAGTAGCTGATGGAAATTCTTAATCATTGCCTAGTTAGGGTTGCGGTAATAATGTATAAGCAAAAAGAACCGTCTTTCATGATTAACTATACCGAATTCTCCGGATATTGAGTTAGGTTATATGAACCCTCTATTTTAAACTTAATCAATCAGGGTTTCGATTCTTCCAACGATGATACTAGTCGTCTTGGAGATTTCATAGTAATACAGCCTTAATGGGATATAAACCTTAATTCTACCTGCCTTCCAGGGGTAAACAGGGTAATCTTAGGAGAAGATAATCAGGGTACAAGGAGGTTACAGAGATTTCCATATCTCAAGCTCCAGTTCACCCATCATTGCTTGTGTCAAATAAGTGACACATTTATGTTACTAGTCCACGGATTCCTTAATTGGGAACATTTACTTGGACAATTCCATGCTGGATATCTCCTGTGAATACCATTAGTTGACTTTTAGTACTATATGACCATCGGAATATCTTTGTGGTCCCATGCATTAAACCTCCATACTGATCAGGCATGGAAGCAATCTATGGAACATATTAAGATATACCAATCCTCATATGGCGCTTTTTATCATACTGTTTGGTATTCGCAATCAATAAGGATTAAAGAGATGTCAATTTCATGCGAATGTCCTTTATCTATAGAGAGGGTACATTAAAATTTTTATGACTTAAAGATTTCTGACAGGAACAGAAGAAATGGTTTCTAATACTAAATGAATCAATTTCTTGGTTGCGATTCGACCACTGCTATTCCTCATCCTCATGGCCTTATATACTAACCATGGTTTCGTTAAACCATACAGGCCAATATAGCATTAACATTTTTCATGAACGTTATTTAATATATATAAATTATACTTTAGCCTAGGTCACAAACGACCATTACTGGCATTTAAAGTTTGGTCCTAATCCATCATCTTTTTGACAGAGGATCAAAATGTCACATCTGTCTTTATTATAGCGATGAATTTGGATAGCTTGAAAGCTTGCCATAAAGACATCAGAAAAAGAGTGATTCCAACTAAAATATCAATCTAAGATTTGTTGGGCATTTTCTATAGTGTCATCGGTCAATTTCTACCTTGCATTAAATGACCGGAGTCCTAATCAGGCTGAGACAACAGTTCTCAACATTTATTGTTCTGTATAGAATCATATGTGCCAGTATCAAATAAATTTTCGCATAAACTGTTTGATAAGGGAAGGTACCTGCTATGTAATTGTCATTCTGCACCATCTCCTGGGTGTTCATCATGCGTTTGCTTTCTTGGCCTCTTCGGGCTTCTTCTGATTTCTAGGGCAGTTGGTCTTTATATGCCCCTTCTCCTTGCAACCATAACAGGTTGCGTCTTTCAATTTCTTGCAATCCAAGGTTGTATGTTCCCTAGACTTGCAAATCCCACAAGGTAGAGGCTGAGATTCAAATCTGCATTTCCCCAGGTGATATTTTCGACAGGTTTCGCACCTGGTCTTTCCACCCGACTGTTGGCTGTCTTTCTTAAACCTGGAGCTCTTCTTATTTGAGCGATGAGAATTCTCATCCTCCCTTTTATGCTTTCCATCTTCAGAGGCTTTGGCAGCCTTGTTTCTAACCACATCGAGTGTGAGAGATAGCGACAGATCTGCCGCTGACCTGAATGTAGTAGGTCTTGAAGCCTTAACACTGGCTTTGATTTCTGGGGCTAAACCCCCAATGAAGCGAGCAATTCTCTTGGGTTCTGGTGTTACTAGGTAAGGAACCAGTCTGGACAGAGTATTGAAACTGGTGAGGTAAGCTTGACAATCTAAGTTTGTCATAACCAATGATAAGAAATCTGACTCAATACTCTCAACCTCGTGTTGAGGGCAGTAGTTCTCCATAATGAGAGCAACAAACTGTTCCCATGACATGTTGTAAAGTGGGATCTTCCCAGCAGCTTGAATGAGAGCCTTCCACCATGCTAGTGCCTCTCCTTTGAACGATTGGGATACATACTTCACTACATCCCTCTCAGCACAACCGCTGATATCGACAACTGTGTCCATTTCATCCAACCAGGTCATACAATTGATTGCTCCTTTCTCCCCAGTGAAATCCCGGGGTTTGCAGGAAACAAAGTATTTATAGGTACAGGACTTGGTATGCGGTTCATTATCGAACACTATCTTCTTGGATGGAACACTGTGTTGACCAGATGAATGTCGATCATCATCCTTCTTTGGTTCTTCTTTCTTAGAAGGCGGTGGCTTGCTGTGAGCCTCCGAATAAGTATTAGGGTCAGACTTAGAGTGGGGTACAAATGAGGCTTTACTATTAGTCTCACTATACTCCCTAAATTGCTCCTCTACAGCTTTAGATACAGCTGAATCAATCAATGTACGAAGCTCTCCTCTGGTTATATTAATCCTTTCATCATCGCGGTTTTCCAGAGGGTGACTGTTCTCTTCCTTGGACCTAGCCATGTAGCTTTAAATGCTACATAAAAATCAAACAAGGGCAAGGTTTATACGGAAGCTTTTACGGTTTTTATCGTTTTAAACGATTTATTAACCATGGTAATATAAACCACATTGGTTAATTTGTTAGTTATATTTAATTAGCATTTTCATTATAATTTATCCAAGTTATAAAACATTAAGGATATTAAGGTGGCGCAAGGGCCTAGTCACAAGGACAGTTTTAAATTTACAAGCCATGATTTCAGAGAATCGAGGCATTTAGGTTTGAATCAAAGTTCATTACCTTTTTCTTGACAGGGAGTTGTAGGCTACCACTGTCTTTAGTCCCTTAGGACAATAAGTACGGCCCGTAGGCATTTCATCACTAATGGATGATTATTTCAAATAAGGGAATTTAGGTTTACCCCCTTTTTAAAAGGTGGCCTGTGTGACTTTAATGATTCACAGTTTACCAAAAATGTTAACGTACTTACAGATGTTAACAGGGATTGTAATCCTTTGGATAGGTTTTACCGTCTTGGCCATGTCTGCAATGACATTTAGGCTAGGTTTTACCATCTTGGCCATGTCTGTAATGACATTTAGGCTAGGTTTTACCATCTTGGCCATGTCTGCATTGACATTTAGGCTAGGTTTTACCTTTAAGATTCCTTTAATATTTAACGCAGAACAATCCTAAATTGAAATGTTTAACAAGGATCTGAATCTAATTGTGGAACTACCGTCTTGGCCCTGTCTTAAAATGACACATGAGCTAGGTCTTGCCCTTTTAGATTTTTCCATTTTATTATAATGGTAGATCTTATAATATAGGAATGATATTTTAAACATAATCGTTCCTTTAAAATTTAAACAAGTATATGGTTGCCCTAAACGGGACTTCTGATAAAATGACTTGCCCATGCAAAGGCTAATCAGAAAAATAACAAAGAAGTAATTAAAAGACAATGAAACGAATTTGGATTAGTCCTATGTTCTTGTCTAGACTCAAGAATGTGCAACTGTGTAACTGAGATTAAACACAAAGGCTAGTATTTAATTCACTCAGTGTTGGCTCTGATACCAACCTGTCACACCCCGACTTTCCACGTGTCACCGGTGGGCCCGGTGGGGAGTATCGTGACGTGGTTGGCAACATAATAGTCAAACAACACAATATATAATATGCACAGCGGAAGCAAAAGGTAAATATATTACAATCCGAATATAAAGTAATATCCAAGTATTACAACGGAAAGTAAAGGATCCACAGGCGGATCTTAAAATATAAACATTTGTTCAACAGACTTTAGACGCCTAGAACTTGCAAGATTCCTTATTAGCGCCTTGAGCTTCCAGCCAATTACGTTCAGTACCTGTCACTTAACCTTTTTGGAAAATACGTCAGTTTTCACTGGTAAATACACTCAACTGACTCTTTTGAAAGGAGTTTAAGAAAATTGATTTAGATGCACAAGGCACAAAATATTTTAACACTTTGATTAAGATGCACAAAAGCAAAATTAATCTTTTATAACTTGGGACAATTATATTTATAACCTTGTATGCAGATTTACATGTTCGTTGTACGTTCAGGGCCCGATGTAGAAACCGAGTCAGATTAACAGACACGCCACAAGTATAGGCCCACAAGAGAGTGAGATATCGTTATTACTTAAGCAACTGTCAGGTGTATGCCTACACCCCGTGCATAAGACGTGGCCATTTTATAATACAACGATGTCAGGGATATCCGGGACATGGTCATTAACCCCTAAAGGCTTTTATTTCAAACAATAAAGATTAAACCGGGTTACCTCAATAATTTAACCACAATAAGATTAAATATTCAATACCCGACCAAGCGGTATCATTATACCGTATCCCAAGCCCGTATAGGGAAAATAAGTTAAGAGTATTTACCTAAGCTAGCTCCTGTCTTAAATAGCAAGAATTTAATAACTCAGCCGTATTCACTTAAGTAAGCATAGGTACCATTTACCGGAAGGCTCTAGTCTGGAATGATGGTATAAATAACCAACGGGTCTTTAATTAAGCCTAAGCTTAGACCGGTTAGTCTTAAGGAAATATACGGTTTAAGCGCGTGATTAACCGAAGACCGGAATAGAATGTGTTTTAGACCCGAAAATTTGAAGACTTGTATAATATGGGTAATCTAACCACCTTCTGGATTTTGAGATAAAACCGATAAGGTTTGACCCGTTTAGGCTAATTTATGTAAACTAGTTACATAAATCGAACCGAACGCGTAATAAGCGTAACGGGTATACATATGAGCCATTTATAGGTTTCCTAAGTTAATATGCTTCATATATGTTGTGACATCAGTAAGATGTCTTTTATTATGCCCGAAATGAGTTTAAACACAAACTATGCCCCGTAGGGGTAGTTTGGTCATTTAAAAGTTTATAAAAGAGTTTAAGTGTTTGCTCGAGTTACAGGTCTGATGTAAACAGCAAACATACTCAATTTAATAAGTTATAACAGTAGGGTAAAGTATATATGTGAAATTTAACAATTATAACCAAACTATGCACCGTAGGGGCATTTTGGTAATTTCACATAAGCCGAAAAGCTCAAAACTGAAGTCTGAGTTTATCAACCTTTGCTTACTGTTAAAATATTATAATTTGACTCAAATATCATTAGGTATCAACCCTTGTAGGTTTAAAATAGTTTTAGTACATACTATGCGTTAAAAACGCTTAAAAGGCGATTAAAAGCCGTTTACGGGTTCTATATGCAAAGCTGATCTTTTTATCATTCCAGAAGGCTTAAAATAATTTATTTATCATATGTAATCAGTAGCAATAGGTTTGGAGTCATTTAGATATGAAAAGCTCATTTTATGGCCCGTAAGGGCAAAACCGACAATTACCGGATTAAGCCTACGCCTATAAGTTATGCTCATCCTAAAATCAATTAAAAATATTCAAAAATCCCAAAATAATATATTACATCAGTGGGTAATAAGTTTGATATCAAAAAGTAGGCTTAACTAGGCTATACGCTAATTACGCCGTTTAATTAACAATAAGCTTTCAATTTACGCTAAAGAGCATAACTCTTATTCTACACGTCAAACTGATGTCGAACTTTGCATACAAGTTTATATATCAGTAACTAAGGTTTCTACACTTTTACATTTCTAAAAATCACGTTTTATGGTAATAAGGGCATAATGGTCAACATATGAGCAATTAACGGAATCATGCGTATTAATCGGTTAACTAATGAACCATGGTGTATAATCACAGAGGGTTATACTAGCATGTAACCTGGTCCAAATGAAGCTCTAAGGTATTTTTAAAACATACCAAAACGGGTCAGAACTGAAGTCAAAACAAAAGTCAAAGCTTTGCGTCTTTCGGTTCCGAACCGGGTCTAAACAGTAAATTGTCGGGTTGAACATGTTTAGACATGTTCTTACACTCATTACCAAGTTATATTAATGATCAAACAGGTTATATATCTTCTACATTGCTAATTATGCATAAATTAGAATTTAAGCATCCTGTTGACTTTTTAATAACAAGTTTGACCCGACCTTTGACCTAGTTAGAGTGGGAATCAGGGGTAACCCTTTTAAGGGTTTATTGCCCACATAATTACCAACTTATAACTACCTTAACATTGACTAATCGCTGGACCGATAGCGATTAATCGTCAAGTCAAACCGTAATTACGACGGTTTGACTTTTAAGCTATAAACTAAGCAAAACTTAATCGAGGAAGGTCAAGGGTACTTACAAGGGTCCTATGCACGAGTAGGGAGGTCTTGGATCTGTTCCTAAGCTCCAGAAATGCTCCACAATTGCAGATGAAGGTGTGATCAAAGTTGTTGCACATGAGGGGCTTTATATAGTGATCAAGGCTCCACAATGTTTTGACAAATAAGTCTACAACAGACCACAACCTTCCCACATGTGTCCTAGATGTTTAGGGGTTGTTTAGGGGCCAAGGGATATGAGGAAAATCGTTTAAAGGGCAGTTACACGCGCATAACAGCAAACAACAAGTTTTCTGGTCGCTGGGCACTGCTTACGGACCGTAAGGTCCCCAGTGTTGAGGTCCGTAAGCTTGTCCTCAGGCTTAAAAATCCCTTTTTCAGTTTGCATCATTGGCTCTTGGTTTCACGAAAGGTCAACTGAGCTTATATATTGCAATTTGACCCCTTTATATTTATTTACAAGGGCCTCAAGACTTATACCCACCTTGCCAAGTCCCTGGACGCTTCTAGTTAACCCGAAAAGTCATAACTTTCAACGTTAACGCTTTAACCCCTCGCACACGAATTTGATCATAACTTTCTCATACGATAACGAAACTTTACGAAATTTATATTGTGCATTCTAGTGAGCATAATTAACTGTTACAAAGCTTCGGGTTTGTCAAAAGGTCACTCAGAGGTATAACTTAAACATGTTGACACATTTAACCCCTCTAGTTTGTAATCTCTCACTTTTAGCTTCGTATGATCCATGATTTATTCGTTTGATGGTATAAACATCATGTAGGGTTATTATAAAGTATATTTATTCACTGTTGACATTTGGAACTCGTATATTTACATACTTTCCATGATTGTCAACTTTAGTCCTTCCAGAGTAGTCTTTTACACGTTCAAGCTTATGACACGTGTCAATACATTATAGGACGTGAATTTTCGAGGTGTTACATCAACTCCTCTATGGTGAGTTCATCATCCTCACTAATGTTTGACAGTGGAGCTTCTAACCATGCCACACCCGACCAGGCATTTTTGCACAACCTATCCGAATTTGGAGGCAAACTAGGTGTCATACTTGATCAGAACTTAACTATTTGCAATAGATTTCAGTGAACTAGTGAAACTCGGACCATTAATGGTTATTTTTAAAAAGAAAAACTCTGAACAATTGTAGGCAAACTCGGACCATGTAAGTTTATCTGGAAACCCTGAAACAAGTATACATAGCTCGGACCTAGGATAGTCACATGTTAAATTCTGACCTTTGGTTTTTATTTAGTTATCTCGGGACAACATAACATTTAGTAACCTCGGAATATGTGTGTGTCCGATTGTAGCTAAAACTCGGACAAAAGCACAGGTTATCAGAGTTTATAAAATGACCTGAACATATTTGTTTTTTTTTCAAAGTTTATAAAAGAAGTCGGAATTGGTTTTCTTTTTACAACCAAACCCGGACCATACTTCCATTCACACAAAACCCTGAACTTCTTCTCAAAATTAAATAAACATGAAAACTCTGACTAATATTTTAAGAACTTTAATAAACTCTGAGCCTTATTGGTAAACCCTAACTAGTATATCAGAACTTAACAAACTCTGATCTTTAAAACACAAGTCCTGACATGAGTAACTCTTGACTTTGTGACTTCACAAAGTCTGGCTATATATTACTCCAGACAAACAACGCTCCGAATTAACAAAACCAACATTTTAATACAACAGTTACGATCACAATCAGTACGATCAAAACCCTAATCTTACACATGAATCAAGCAACAGTTTAACAATTCTAGCATGCAGATTACATCCTAATGACAGGCAAACCAATACACAATCACAAACCATTGTACAAACAATCTGAAGGATCAACAAAACACAAAATCACTGTTTGGAGGACTAGGGTTTGCATGAAATCAATAGAATAAGAATAAGAATAACAACATATAATACGAACATTACCTTAGATTCGATGTGAGTTTGTTCTTGAAGAATTGAGAGATCAAAGATTAAAGGTGTAGAGATTTGTGAAACCCTAAATAATTAGAGAAATTGCAACTGCCGTATGATTGGAATTGGTGAGAAATGATTAGGGTTAATGAGTTTTGTTTTATTTTCATTATTAATACTAAACACCCCTAACTAATTAATTTTCACACAAAGCACATAACAACTTGTATTCACAAATAAAGCATATAATTCACGTATTTGTCATGCAACGCATAAGTTATCATGTATGTGTTCCGGTAATTCCTCGAATTACCAACGTAGACTCATTTAACTAACCCTAGTTAAATGCAGTGCTATGAATGTATGATTAAATTAACTATGGTTAGGTTAAAGTGGTAACCTGAAGTTGCGGGTTGTCACAGATGACATGTAAAGATAGGAATCATGTTAAAATATACTCAAGCATAGGAGGCTAACGGGTCAAGAGGAGGCAGGAAGCAAGCACGAACATGGAAGCTCAAGGTAAGTGATTCTCGAACTCATTTCTTATTATATGAATGAAGTTTTGTATGCATGAATATTAGGAATCATGTAAGAGTGGATAAATATTGGTTGTACCAAAGTAAGTAATGTTGTAGCAAGTCATATGTAGTTAGCTATTATGTGTGAATATTTCAACCGATATTCCGGGCGACAACTGACTATTCGAGATATTCAATAGGTTTGATATCCTGAACCTATTTCCTATTTTTTACTAACCAATAATTGCAAATGTTATTAAATTGATATAGGGACGGACGAGTATGTCCAAGTCAAGCCTTAGACTCGCTCTTTCGGTTGAAGAATATGAACGTTGGCGCCATCGACCAAGTTTACAATGTTCACAAAGGAATATCTCGAAGTATCCCAAGATATCAGAACGTTAGTTATTTTCTTATCATTATAAATAAGAGGCTGGACGATCGAGTTAGGGGTTACAATCTGCTTATGCTCACACTCGCATACTCACTTGTTTTGTTTAGCAACTAATTCACTTACAATCACATAATCACTTGCACTAGAATTCGTTGTACAACCGATCGATCCAGTTCTCTAGTTGTACTTATTTCATTGTTTTAATAATTGATTGTGGTAGACAACTTTTATAGTCATCACCCGAGGTTTTATATCGGTTATCTACAATGATTAAGGGCTTTCCTCGATATATCGAGTGTTCTTCGTTGTTCTACTTTTATTTGATCTCGATATCCTGAGCCATATTCCGATACTCTAAGCAATACTTTTAGCAAGGTGCAAACTAATAATTCCCTCCTAGCATGGAAATCTGCGGTAGAACTGCTGGTTACAGGAATTGCTGTTAAGGTAGTTCACCAGAAGTTTCCTAAAACTTGTAGTTATGTCCATTCCAGGTGATTACCCTTCAGCCTTATCTCACAACTCCAATTATATTAACGAATTTTGACAATGGTTTGACTTTAACTTAATTAATTTCCAACAGATTGAAGTTATACTTACTAAGTTATCTACAATGTCTTTGCCATTAGCATTGGTCTATCCACCCCTTTTGTCTACCCATGCTTTCCTCCACATGATAGATCGGGGGGGGGGGGGGTTAACCACTTGCAATTTCATTCTTTTGTACCTTGTAATATATGCAACAGAAAACAGCACACACACATCAGACATAGAACCAAGTAATAATTATAGACACATAAAAACACATTTGAATTAGAAAATAGTTAAATGCTTGGTTGGTCCCCGTGGTTTGCGAAAATTACAGACTTGGTCCCAATGATTCACTAATTACACACTTGGTCCCAGTGGTTGCAAATTTTAAACTCGGGTGGTCCTTAACACTAACCTTTGTTAAATTTTCCAGTTAAGTCTTTGTGAAATGACTAAATTGTCCCTGAACAATTAAAATATAAAAAACAAAAAAGAGATGGCCCACCCCTCATCTTCTTCTCCCCATCTCTCTCTCTCTAACCCACCACCACCACCTCCACCTTCAACCCACCATCACCACGTGTTCAGCGGAGCTCCGAAATACACAAACAACAACTCAAAATCGAGTATTCGAAGACTGATTTTTGAAGGATTCTGTATCGGTGAATAATAATAATAATAATAATAATAATAATAATAATAATAATAATAATAATAATGAAATGAAAAGTAAACCTAGGGTTTCGAATTCGCCGGTTTATGATGCACCGGTTTATGATGATGATATGTTTGATAAAACAGTGTCGTCTTCTGCGAATTTGAGATATGATCATGATGTTTTTGCATCTATGAGTGGTTATTCGAATAAACAGAGTCAACAGAGTGATCAGTTTGATTATTTGTTAGGTAATTTAGGGCGAACGGAGAAGGCAGAACCGAGTGGGGATTGGAGTGATAAGAGTTCAAGAGGTTTGGATGATTTGATTCCTGGATTTGGAAGTAACAGTCCGGTGTCTAGTAGCAGGTACTTTGTTTTAAAGGTGTTTATCAGTTTATCATTTATGCATATTGATTGGTTTGCTTATGTTGAGTATGATGTGGAGAATCGGTAGTACTGTCCTTGGCTTTGAGATTGTATAATTTTTAAGTGTGATGTTGTTGTTTAATTAGTTGAAGGTGGAGGAGGTGGTGGTAGGTTAGAGAGAGAGAAAGAGAGAGAGAGGCGGGGGAGACGAAGATGAGGGTGAGTCATCTCTTTTTGTTTTTTTATATATTTTAATTGTTCAGGGACAATTTAGTCATTTTACAAAGACTCACTTAACTGAAAATTTAACAAATGTTAGTGTTAAGGACCACCCGCGTTTAAAAATTGCAACCACTGGGACCAAGTGTCTAATTAGTGAACCATTGGGACCAAGTCTGCAATATTAGCAAATCACAGGGACCGACCAGGCATTTAACTTAGAAAATTATGAAGTTACCAGCTTTTCTCTAAGATAAGTATATCCGCCTCTGCCCATGTGATGATCATAAACATACTTTGAGCATGCTTCTTTTCTTAATTTCGATACATCCTTCCAACATAAGTTTTCAACAATTCATTAAAGTTTAAAAGAGTAATATTAAATGTGAAGTGATGATTAATAATAGAATAATGGATTAAAACCTTAAACATGTCTGATTGTGTATATTCTATGAAGTTGTCCCAATTTGTTTGATTCATCATAGTCTAGGTGTAGGATCCGGTGTGTTTAGACGGAAGTTTGGATAAAATACTAATTCGGTAGAAATTTTGGCAGCATAACGTTTAAGTCGGCCCAATTTTATTAGCTTCCATTCCATACTGAAAGAGCATACATCATTAAATACTCGGAGATAACACTCAGTTCAAACTTCTCTCAAAAACTAAAAACTATCAAACTTCTGAAGGCATGCGCATAACATTACTATTTGTAGGACATGCTCTTATGCTCACTGTGTGCGTATGAGTCCTGTGTGCGTAGGACTCCGGCGCACGTAGCACTCATGCGCAGGTTCATGTCATGCGCTCCTAAACCTTCCTTATCTCATATACAACTATACAATTTTCAACACACGCTCTATCTAGCCTATTCGCACAATAACGGACACACAAAATGCACCAACATATTCCCTCTTGTACGTTGTTGACGAATATTGAGCTTGAAATATGAGAGTCGTGTTTTGAATATCCTACAACTTCAATCAATTATATGTTGATGTCGTAGCACGCGTCAACAAATTCTCCCTTGATTGATAATTGGGGTTTGCATCTTCACGTTAATAGATTCCCTCTGCATTAATGCTTTAAGTCTTTATCTGCACGGTTCCTGACACAATCCTCTGATATGTTAAACTGCAATCTTCATGAACATTAACGGATTTGAAACTAAGCAATGCAGCTTCCCCATTTCGACGTTAACCACATTCACGTTCGGTTTTAATGCACTCCTTGCTTGATCCTCCAATCTTCAAAAAAACCAATAGACATTTAATAAAAACTTCAAATACTACACTGATGAACTTCAAATTAGTGAATACCCACGATAACATGAAATTTCGTGTTCCGTAATCAACTTTATGCTTCACCACCTTCAATGACTGAATGGTGTAAACGGTAATCTCCACAATCAGCAAATCTTCATCGGATTAGTAACTATCTGATAACACACTATATGAGTTATAGTCGACAGACTGACTAAGTCGACGCACTTCTTGCCAATTAAGGAAACTTATAACTCTGAAAAGCTGGCTAAACTGTATGTTGACAACATTGTGTCTCTTCAAGTATATATATAAACGTTCTTCGAAGATCAATTATGTTGTCTTCTCCTTTATTCATGATAGCAAATATATAATCTTCTCCGTTAGTTCCAACAGCAACTTAATCTTCAAACATCATTACTCCCTGACGGTTAATTCAGAAAATAACTCATTTTCTTGAAAATTAAAAATGTAGCAGAGTATATCTTGAAAGCTCTCTGAAATTTGACGGTTCAACAAGACCACAAATATCTCTTGCATACCGACTTGTACGAAGACAGAGACTTCAATTTGATCTCGAACTAAAGAATATGAGATACTATTCATTACCACATAACTTGAATCAGATGCACCCGAATACTGTTGCACATTTTCTGTCACTATTCATCTAAATTTTAAAAAATGCAAGAATTTCTATATATGACATGAAATTATTATCCCCCCCCCCCCCCATTTTTTTAAATTCTGGCCTCTTTAAAATCATCTCTAAATTTCCAAGAATTTCTTCATCAATATTGGAAATTTCTTGTCTTTATTCTCTCTCAAAACTCAACTTTGGAGAATATTTGACTTTTGTTCCACAAAAGTCAGTTTATCATCAATGTGGAATTTTTCATTTTGGCCCATTAATATTCACCTTTTCAGTTAATAAACATTATGAACCGATCTTCGTGACTACCCCACTCTTTATCAACACTATGTGATTTCATCATCTTAAACATTCTGTGAATCCTCCAACGTGTCCTCAAACAACTTGTAGTTAACGTTAAAACATCGAGAAAAAAAATTCTATCACCAATTTTTTTCTAGACACTCGTCTTATCAATATGAACAAAAAAATGCCTTTTTTTTATTTCTGCGCACGCATGACTTCCCCCTTAGCGTATGACTCCTACGTGTGTATGACTTCTACGTTTCGCTCATGCGTGCGTCTGCTTGCTGCACTTCAAGTGGTGCGCGCGTAGGACTCGTGCGCTCCAGCTCGCTATTTGCAATTTTTTGTCTAAAAATCTTCATTTCTTCGAATTTGATGAGGAAACAACCACAGACATATGCGAAAATCAATTCTTAACGTAATGATATCTTTAGTTTGACCTTTCATCCGTGAATTGATCTCCAATTTTTCATTTTACGTCTAACACACACAAATCATGAGGGTAGGTGATTCAATCAACGGTTAGATCTATTGAATCAGTACTGTAGCTCTGATACCACTTCTAGCAGCTGGATCCGGTGTGTTTAGATGGAAGTTTGGATTAAATACTAATTCGGTAGAAATTTCAACAGCATAACGTTTAAGTCAGCCTGATTTCATTTACTTCCATTCCATACCGAAAGAGCATACCTCATTGAACACTGGGAGAGAACACTCAGTTCAAACTTCTCTCAAAAACTGAAAACTACCAACCTTCTGAAGGCAAGCACATGACATTACTATTTATAGGACATGCTCCTGTGCTCACTACATGCGTATGAGTCATGAATGCGTAGGGCTCCTACGCACGTTGGACTCCCGCACCGGTTCATGTCGTGCGCTCCTAAACCTTCCTAATCTCATATACAATATTCAATACACGCTCTATCTAGCCCATTCGCACAGTAACAGACACACAAAATGCTCCAACACATAAAGCGATACTTCTTAGGAACTTTTGCAAGTTTGTTTGGTTTATCTAGGTTGGGTACTATGTATCCTGCGTACACTTTTCTTCTAATATTCTGGAGAAGGTTACCAAGCCGATTCACTACCAAAGCATTATTAGCAGACGGATTGACGTTGTTTGAGGAACTGACATGTACATTTGTTGTAGTAGCATTCGAAGCATTCAAAATTGATCTTGGTGCATTCCCTTGATGTGTGTTACTATCTTTTCTAGACCCCTATATTTTCGGTTCTTTGCATTCTCTTGCATAATGTCCATATATCCCACAATTGTAACACTTCACTTTTGTCGTACCAACACCCATTCATGTCTTTGTTTGTCCCCCAATGAACTTTTTACCGCTTTTCTGTAAGATTTTTTTGCCATGCGGACCAAAATCTAATTCTTCCATCTCATCTCATCCTGATCTATTTGATCAAAATCTTCGTCAAGACTAGAGGGTTCGACCAACTTCCCTAAAGCTATATTTTCATAGGCCGTCATGAATGACACCAATAAAGCCGTATTCTCTTCAATCAGCTTCATGCAATGGGGGATCTAATCTAGATACATTGAAGCTCTGCATAGGAGGTCTTTGATTGATATTCGTTGAAGAAGTTCCTTGATTAACATATGAATCACTAGCAAAAGTACTTCCACTATTACTAACATAAGTACCCTGACTTGGAGAATCACCAAGATTGCTATTATCAGAATCAAGAGCAATTCCAATACCACTATTTTTCTCAAACTATTTTGCCTTGTATAACACTCGTTCTTGAATTTTCTCGAACTCCTCTGTTTGGTCTTCCTTTTAGCTTTTGAATTGTTTGTTCCAGAGTGAATTCTTCATAAGTTGGATTTTCTTTATCAACATTGTGTACATGTTCCCCTCTTTTGGAAGACAATATAAAAATTTCTCCACTTTTCGAATTCTTAATAGAGGTCTTCTTGACTTCTATCAAGCTCACAAAGAAGATGATAGCATCTATTCACCACGTCATCGGATGTCTCATTCTTCATTGCCTTGAATACAACAAATTGTGTTTTTAGGCGTTCAAGTCTGTCACACCCCAACCGATGGCGGAAACATCAGAGTGAGACGAAATAGATTGCTGATCAAACATTACACTACTTGTGACAATAATTAATTCAAAGCCGATTTCATTTCATAACATAAATTGTCAAGTACAAAATGGAAATCGTAGTACAACATTTGGAAATTCAAAATACGACAAGTTTAATCAAAATAAGATAACAAATCTAGCATTTCGTTATGAGTTTCTAGAGTCGTCCCTACTAGATTTCATCATAATCATCATCATCAACCTGCAACATGTCTAAATGTATAGTTCAACACAAAATGCATTGGCGAGTACACAAGTTTCAATACATAGCATAAGGTAAAAATGTTTAAACGAATCCACATGGCAAACTATATTATCAAGATTAACGTAAATCTAGCATGTGAATAATCAAGTCAAACCAAGGTTTAACCCAATGTTTAAATACTTAACATGACTTCACGTTCACGGGCAGTGTGTTACTCCTACAGCGCTATACATGTTAAGGGTAGGCTCGTACAAAGTTAATGACAACTTTAATCACAAAACGAACAAACCTAGATTAACGAATCAAGTATAGCGTATGCATGCATGTATTGGATTGTTTGTGCATAAAGTATAAATGTTTATGATTTTAATTAAGTTAAACATAATGCACCCAAAATGTGTAAAACGTAAAAGGGGTGTTCGAGTGTACTCACAGTTTTGCATGGCTTTCCTTTGAATCCCGTGGAGAGTTGTAAGTTGGAGGATGGAACACCGAGGTCACCCTACAAGGGTAAACGAAGGTGTGTGAGTTAACGGATTTAAGATGCAAGTTATTACCTAGTGAATCCCTAATCGGCGTGTGACTGAGGTGTTAGGATCTGAGTTTCTTAGATTGTGTTGTTTAATTAGAATGGAAAGATAAAACAGAGAATCGAAGTGCAGCGGAAATGGAAATAAACTTTGATCACACAATCAAGGAAGAATAGTTATAAGCAGACATGATTTCATTAAGTCAAAAGATTGTATCTATTACAAAATTCAACTTATACATGCATGCACTACACTCCCCCTCAACCTGAGCTCAGTGATTTGTTTGTACAAGATGACTTGTGAAGAAAGAGCTAATGGAACAGTACAGAGTACTATTCTATTTATAGTACAGACGAAACCACTGAGCATCTTTGCTGACGTCACCATGAAAGTGACATCTAACCTCCTAACAAACTCTAAACACTGTTCTATATAAACACTGATTACATAAAACAATGATGCAGTATCCACTGTTGTATCATAAGCACTGATGTTGAGAATCAGTGCTTTCATCAAAGGTTGATCAGTCCTTGAATGGGCAGTGCTTTGGTCTTCATCAGTACTTGAGAGACATCAGTAGTTAGGCTTCAGTCTTTATATCAGATCAGGTTTTTGGCTAACAGTTGTTGTGCTGATCTGTGCTTGGAGTCTATTAGATGTTAGTAAACCACTGTCAAGGGGAAAGTCTTGAACAAGTTCTGCTTATGATGATAAACTGTTCTGAACCAGTTTTGGCTTTCCTTATCATCTGTTCTTCTGGGTTTGAATATATTGACCAACAATCTCCCCTAGAATAGATGATGCCAAAAGACTTCATTAATTTCATGATCTTTATTGCCTCATAAACATTTCCCTAACTTGCCCCTTGAATTGAAGTTCAAAGTTAAGGGAATCTTCATCATCCTCATCCCTGCAAAGTTGAAGTTCTAAGAGATCTTGGAGGTCAGCTACACTCATGCCTAGTACATCCTCCCTTGATATGTGTTCAACTACTCCACTGGACTTGAGCAAGGTCAATACATGGGTCTTTTGATCAGACTTCCACTTTAGTATTTTTGAGTTCAGTGGGTTTCTTGGGAGAGTTTTTATTTTTAGGCCTGCTCATGAATGTTTTGGCAATTTCTTGTAACTTTGCTGAGTCAGGATTCTCTTCAATCATCTGCTTGATGGCCACTTTCATGATGGAAGTTTCAGATGATGTGAATAATGTTTTTAAAGAGAGGGCCTGCTGCTTTGGCTCATCAGCTTTCTTGTTCTTGTATGCTGGTTTCTTTGGAACTTTAGGATCTGTCTCTCTTAGTTTTTCTAGCTTCTCCTACACCATGTCAGTGTACTGCCTAAACCACTTAGATATGGCTTTTGCTGAACCATACTTGGCTGCAACCAACTCAGCCTTCTTTCTTTTGTATTCCAGGGTAAGTTCTGCAATAGTCTTTTTATACTTATTCCAATCTGGTGCAGACCTCTTCATACTGGGATCATTTCTTACCCTTTCAATTATGCTTGCTTCAGCTTTGAGTGCAATGAGTGGTCAGTCTTTAAATTGATCAATTTTGGCAGGGTAGAACTTATCTCTCATGATTTGTTCTAGGAGATCTTTTCTCATCTCCTTTTGTAGGTCAACATTTGGTGGTAGGTTTAACATCTCTTTGCTTAAGTCTCTTGCATAATCTTCCAATTTCTTGACTTTACTAAGCAAAAACTGCATTCGACTTGAGATGCTACTATCATTCTCCCCTTGACCTTCATACTTGGCATGTAATTCAGCTTACTTTGCTTTGAGTTTTAAATACCCATCCAAATTCTTTGGAGGTCTAAAGCCATGAAGGGAAGGAAATATTCTTTTTGCAGGATCATCCACTGTATAGAATTGCCTCATTTCATTTTTAACTGCATGCAATTCCAGAGGATAGTGTGCTGCTAATGGAATGCCTCTTGAAGGTTCATGTCCTTCAAGTATTTTTGGGTCAGTGATTGGGTTTGATAATGATGATAGTGGTGGAATGGATGGTTTAGGGTTGGTTTGAATAAAAGGTGTGGATGATATGGGAGTGGGTGCTGGTATGTCATCAACATGCACCTGAAACTTCCTTTTTCTGGTGTAAACCTTTGTAGGAGAAGGGATTTTTGTTTGGGATTTTGAAACATGAATGATTATTGCTTGGGAAGGAGATTTGAAAGTGGTGGATGGCTGACTGACAGTTGTTGAAACAACTGGTGTCTCAACAACTGTTGAAGTGTCAAAAGTTGTCTTCTGCTTTTTGGCAGGTGGGTTTTGTGGTGAAGGTGTAGTTTTGGGTATGTCAGTGGTTGGTTTTTCTGAATCATCAGTGGTTGGCTTTTGGGTGTTTGTTTTCTTGTTTGTGGTTTTGAAAATTTTGCAAGTGGTGGTTTGTTATGTTTGAAAGATTTCTTTCTGGTGGAAGTGCCAACATCCTTTGTTTTCATTTCCCATTCTTTTCTTGCATTTTGTTCCTTTCTCTACTGTCTTTCCTTTGTTTCATTCTGATTTTGAATTGACTTTTTGTTTTTCTCCACTTCATCTGCTAGAATATTTAAGGTTTCATCAACTCCCCTTTTCTTTTCTTTGACATGTGTTTCAGCAGTGGTTTCAGAAGACTTCTTTTTAGATTCTGGCTTTTGATTTGGTTTTTGCTTTTGCTTTGGAGTAGGTCTGCCAAACTTCTTCATGTCATGTTTCTCCCCCTTTTGGCATCATCATCTTGATCATCATCATCTTTGTAGATGGATGCAGGGGTAGTGCCAGTAATTTTAACCAAGGCTTCTTTGATGGCTTTGATGTCAGCCTGAGTATTCTTGTATCTTGCATCAACCATATTTCTGAGTAGTGCCATTTGATGGTTGTGCTGAGTTTCTGCAAATTCCCTTTGAGCTGTAATAATCGGCTGAACTGCATTCCATAGCTCTTGGGAATACTGTTGTGGAGTGGGTTGACTTTTGGAAACTTCTACCAACTGTTTGACCATATTTTGCATATTGTTGACAGTGGTTTCAATTGTATCAAGTCTCTCCGTCAATTCTTGATATCTTAAACCATCACCCAAGTTAATGGGATCATCTGATTTCCCACCAGCAGTGGTTGTATCAGCTGTTGGACCAGAAGAAGTCTCCAATGGTACATCAACTGATGCCCCCTTTTCTTGGTACTGGGGACTTCTTTCCTCAGCATTGGTGACCTTAGTAATCTCACCAGTGGTTAACTTGAACACACCAGTGGATACCTTGGTTCCCAAAGAAAAATTGCATTCAAGGGAGTCTGACTTATGAAACTACTGTCCAGGTGTAGATCAGTGGATCCAACACCTGTAGTAGCTGCTCCACTTGAACTATCAACAGGAATTTCATGAAACTCCTGTGGTGTAACCTCCTCAACTGTTTGTGGGATAAGCAATTGAGGTATTTCAGACACAGCTATAGTTGTGGTTCTAAGTAATGAGTTGGTGAGAGGGGCTGTTTTGTGTCTGAAGCTCGATGACATCAAATAGAGGTATGATGGATGGTGGTAATTGTGATGAGGGGATAGGAGTTGAAAGAGATTTTACCCAGGGAGAAGGGCTGTTAAACATATACTCAAGTGAGGTATATGCTTCATTTTGTGGTGTCCCTTTGCTTACAACCTGTTCCTTTTATGAGGAGGCAGGAGGAGTTAAGGCTTTGGGTGGAGATCTTTCCAACTGTTGTGAGGAAGTAGCAACAATGGTTATTGGTGACATTTGTGTTGTCCCTGGATTAACTTCTGGGATCTCATCTTCCAGAAGGTCCTTTTTAGAGGGTTTGGTGGGCTTTTTGAATGTCTTTTTGGTCTTTTAAGGGATTTTTGGTAGGGGTTACACAACAGTGGTTGTGCTGCTGTGTTCACCATGAGCAGTGGGCTTAACAGCAGAAACCTGAGGATCAGATGTGGACTCATCCAAATTTTGCTCAGTCTACTCTGTTTATGTTTTGGAAGGTTTTGACTCTGACAATCTTGTAAAAGTTTCAGTAGAAAGACTATTTATTTGAAAAGAAGCACCTTGGACAAGCACTTGTGCACTGTCTTTTAGTACCTTCTGCTGTAAGTAGTAGCTCAAAAACCTTGGAAATAACAGAAATGGTTTCTTCTTTTCTTTGATATTGTTTACATTTTTAACCAAATCATTGAAAATCTCTTGGGAGTAATTGAAATCAACTTTTGCCATAATAGCATATCCCAAGTATTGGATTTTCAATGGAATTTCATTGAAAGCTGTTGTTTTATTTGAAACACAGATGAGCAGGGTATGAAACAGAAACTTCATGGGAGGTGAAAATTCTCCCTTTTGCAATGTAGCTTTTGTCATTTGTCCTACATACCCTCTTTCGATCAAATCAGTTTGATACTCATCTTTAGGAAAAGAATTTTCACCTGTGAGATCGTTCATCTTAAAAACCTCTGATATGGATTGAGGTGTGATAGAAACCTGAATTTCTCCTACTTTAGATGTAATAACACAAGGCTTTTTATCTTGAACTTCCAATTTTGCATTTTCCAGAAACCCGGTAGGGTTTCTTGGTAGATGGGTGCGTTGCAAGTTAACAAAGTTTTATACTTTGAAGATGAGAGAGCATTGATGATTGAGTGGAAATCTTTGTTTTTACTTGTTTTTTCAAGTGTGCAAAGATAGTTTTTGTGGGTTTTTTAGAGCGAGAGCCATGATGATTTTGAGAAATTTGCGAGTGTAAGAAGATGAATGGAAGATGGAAACCGCTTTTAAAAGAATTTTGAATTCGATACGACAGTGAAAACTCTGTTTGGTGTTTTAATCAGGGTTTTATAAAAGTGAAAAGTGAATGCTGACGTGGCAGGGGTTACAAAGATTAGACGGCTAAGAATTGTCCACGTGACAACCTCTGATGGAAAGGTGGAAGACAGTTGTTTAGGAAACCACTGATGAACAATATCAGTGGTTAACATCAATGAAAATGAGAACAGTGGCTGATTTTAATTATCACTGGATAGCCATCAGTGATTAAAACACTTATGTTTGATCAACAGTGATTAACAAGCAAAATGAAGAAACATAGGTTGTCTTTCAGCAGTGGATAATTTTCAACAATCACAAGTTTGAACCAAACAGTGGTTATAACAGAGTTTTAAGGATTAATGAAAATTTTCATTTTTAACTATTTTTAAGGATGGATTTTTGATTTTTTGAAAACATTTTGATGCTTTATTCATAGAAAAACAAGATTTTTTGCTTGTTATTCCATGTTAAGCATGCCAATTCTAGAGATCAAGCTTTCAAAGGTGGATGTGTCTAATGCTTTTGTTAGCACATCTGCCAGTTGATCCTTAGTTGGAACATGATGCAGAGAAATCAAACCTTTTTCATAGCAATCCCTCACAAAGTGATGTCTGATGTCAATGTGCTTGGTGGTTGAATGTGAAACTGGATTTTTGATGATATTTTGTGCTGCTTGACTATCCAACATGAGGGGTGTCTTTAAAGTAGTGATACCAAAAATCCAGCAGTTGATTTTGAAGACATAACAGTTGGGCTGTGCAGCTTGCAGCAGCAATATATTCTGCATCAGTAGTGGATGTTGATACAACTGCTTGCTTTATGTTTGCCAAGATACTAAGCAATCACCTAGAAATTGGCACCCTCATAATGTGGACTTCCTTGTTGTGTTACATCCAGCAAAGTCACTGTCTGAGAAACCTGAAAGCTTAACATTCCCATTAACAGGGTACCAGATACCAAGTGTGGGAGTACTTTTTATGTATCTGAATATCCTTTTCACAGCTATGAGGTTAGACTTTCTAGGGGCTGATTGGAATCTTACACAAACACATGTTGCAAACATGATGTCTGGCCTAGATGCAGTTAGGTACAACAAAGACCCAATCATGCTTCTATATAAGGTTTGATCAACCAAATCATCCTTTTCATCAGTCATGACTAGCTTGTTGGTTGCCATGGGTGTACTACATGGTTTACAATCATTCATCTCAAATTTGTTTAAAAGTTCTTTAGCATTTTTGCTTTGATGAATGAAAGTGCCATTTTGCATTTGCTTAACTTGGAGACCAAGAAAGCATTGTAGTTCACCCGTTGCACTCATTTCAAACTCAGCTGTCATGAGTTTTCTGGACTCTTCACACATTTTGTTACATGTGCTTCCAAAAATGATGTCATCCACACAAATCTGGACAATCATCAAATCTTTTCCTTTCCATTTTAAAAACAATGTTTTGTCAATTTTGACTCTTGTGAAGCCAATAGAGATTAGAAAAGTGGAAAGAGTTTCATACCAGGCTCTATGTGCTTGTTTCAAGCCATACAAAGCTTTGTTTAGCTTGTAGAGATGATTTGGATTAAATGGATCCTCAAAACCAGGAGGTTGATAGACATATACCTCTTCTTGAATCTTACCATAGAGGAATGCACATTTAATATCCATCTGAAACACCTTGAAGTTGTGGTTGACAACAAAGGCCAAGAACAGTCTAATAGCTTCCAATCTTGCTACAGGGGCACAAGTTTCATCATAGTCAATGCCCTCTTCCTGTCTGAAACCTTGAACCACAAGCCTAGCTTTATTCTTGACAACGATGCCCCTTTCATCAGTTTTGTTTTTGAAGACCCACTTTGTGCCAATAGGACTCACACCCTCTGGCAGTGGTACAAGTTCCCATACTTGTTGTCTCTTAAACTGTTGGAGCTCTTCTTGTATAGCTTCTACCAAACTATTGTCTTTTAGTGCCTCTTGGTACTTGACTGGTTAATGGAGTGATAGAAAGCCAGCAAAAAGACAAATGTTTTGGGATTGACTTCTGGTGAGAACCCCTTCATTGATGTTGCCAATGATTTGGTCTGGTTGATGAGACTTCTGGAAGATTAGATCTCCCTTGTATGGAACAATGGCATTAAAGGGTGAGGGCTGCAGATGTGAATCATCTGAGCTAACAACTGTTGGTGACTTTGATAATCCAACAACTGTTTGAAATGGTGGTGGAGGGATAGGAGGAATTGGTGTGTCATAATGTTGATTTTTATCCACTGTTGGCAGATTTTTATCAACAGTGGTTGAAGATGTGGAGGCAGAGGTTGAAGGGCTACTTTGGTCAACAACTGTTGATGTAGTAGTGACTGAGCTTTGACAGCTGTTTTGAACATCTATTACTCTGATGATGGATGTGAATTTTTGTTGTGGAATTACAACTTCATATCCATTGTCTGGTGGTGGAGATTGTGGTGTACCTGCATGGTTAGTCTTGACAAACACATCTTCAAAAGTGAATTTATCTAAATCAAACAATTCAGCAAGATTTGCTGGGATTTTCAGAGATGAAAGTTCATTGAACTTAACATTCACGGTCTCTACTACACACCTAGTCCTAGTGTTAAATACTTTGTAGGCCTTGGAAGTGGTTGAGTATCCCAAATGATAACCACACTCTACTTTGGCTGCAAATTTGAAATTGAATCTTTTAAGTTTAAAATAAAATAAGGACAACCAAAGATTTTGAAGTATGAGATCATTGGTTTGATTTTATACAGAATTTCATAGGCAGTCTTTTGATGCCTGGGGTTGATCAAAACTCTGTTCTGGACATAACAGGCAGTGTTTACAGCCCCTGCGTAGAAAGTTAATGGCAAACCTGAATCTGCTAGCATGGTTCTGGCAGCTTCAATTAGAGTTCTATTTTTTCTTTCAACCACCCCATTTTGCTCTGGTGATCTTGGGATGCTGTACTGCCTTACAATCACTTTTGACACACAAAACTCAACCAACTCTCTATTTCTGAATTCTGTGCCATTGTCACTCCTAAAGACTTTTACTGGAAAGTCAAATTGCTTTTCAACCTGTTTGACAAAGTCTTGCAAAATGCCTGCAGTCTCATCTTTAGAATGTAAGAAATAAGTCCATGTAAACCTAGAAAAATCATCTACAATTACCAAACAATATCTCTTCCTTTTCAAGCTCATGATTTTTACTGGGCCAAACAAGTCCATGTGTAGTATTTGAAGACACTTGGTTGTTTTGGACTCTTCAATGGACTTATATGAGCTTTTATGTTGTTTTCCTTTTAAACAAGAAACACAATGCTCAGGACAGGTGAACAATTTTTGTGGAAGACCTCTTACAAGGCCTTGTTTTGACAAAACAATGATTGTCTTGTTATTTGTGTGCCCCAATCTTCAGTGCCATAATTCAGTCTCTTTGTTAGAGGCAGCTGAGAACAGACAAGCATCAGTCGTAGGGCTCTCTTTTGACAAATCAACTACATAAACATTGCCACTTCTTTGAGCAACAAGTTGGGTGTTTCCATTGGCTATTATTTCTTCAATCTTTTTGACCATTTCTGGTCCAACAATCTTACAACTCTCCATAGTAAAGAATGACCCATAGCCTTTGTCAATCATTTGTGAGACACTAAGGAGGTTGAATTTCAGATTGTCAATGAGATTAACATTTTCAAACTTGAGTTTTCCAGACTGAACTATTCCAGACCCCAAAATATTACCCTTAGAATTGTTACCAAAAGATATATCACCCCCTCCATGAGTTTTGAATTCTTTGAGTAAGGCTCCACATCCAGTCATGTGCCTGGAGCCTCCACTATCTACATACCAAAGAATATCTAAGCATGCAGAAGCTCCCTGCACATCATGTAAACAATTAGTTCAGGAGGGTCTCCAAAGCCAATAAGGCTTTAGATGGGGTTACAACAATGTCAGTGTTAAGTCCAGGAACATGGACAGTGGTTAGCTCAGGGGTTTGGACAGTTTTTAAACATTGTTTCTCTAACCACTGTTGTGGACCATTTCTTGTCAGATGTTGAAACCCATAAGGATGCCTGTTCACTTTTGGTTTAGAAGGCCTTTTGTAGGCCTCATAAACATGTGGGACCCTTTGGTATGGTGGTTGACCTTTTCCTCTTTGGAATTGGTTGGCAGGTGGTGCATCTGTCATTTGCACATCTCTTGGAGCAGTGTTTTTGTTCAGCTGTTTTGTAACAGCTGTTTGGACAAACACAAATGGTGGTTGTTTCATGACAGGTTGTTTTGATAAGCTCATGGGTGTTTTTGAGGTGTACTCTTTTCTTTTGACCTCAAAAGTTTTAAGGTACGCACACTCATGAGTGAGATGGTTGGTTTTTCCACAGATGGTGCAACTGTTTGCAGGCTCAATTATGCTTGTTTTGTTAATATCATATGCTTTAAGATGAAAACAATCCTTTGTGGAATGGTTTTTCTTTTCACAGAAATCACAAAACAAATTTTTAACTTTTTCTCTCTTCTTCCTCTTTTCAACTTCCTTTGCAACAGAGTTTTGAACCACTGTTGGAATGTCTTTAACTTTGGCCTTAGGTGCTTTCACACCTTCAACTGTGGAAAAATCCATGGGTTTGAAATTCTCAAGGATGTCACACTCATCTGACCAAGTGGGTTTGAATTGGTATTTCTCAATTTCCTCAAAGGTTGAGGACCCATTTGGTCTTTCCAGAGTGATTTTGTTACCATCTTTATCAGTTATTTTAATTTCTTGACCATCCTTGTTTATTGCAATTATCTCAACAGAACCAAACTTATTTACAGCAGTGTTTTCAACTTGGTCATTTTTCCTGAAACCTATGCCAAATTTTACATTGCTTTTGATATGTTTCTCTAGCATCACTTCATAACCTTTGCAGGATTCCACCCATTTTTCACAAGTGATTTGGGTGGATTCCAACTCCTTTTTACAACCATGATATTTTTCTATCATAGCTTGAAGTTGGTCCTTGGTTATCTTGTGTTCATGTTTAAGACTGCAGATTTCACTTTCTTTTTCAAACAATTTGTTTTTCAGTTCTTTAACAGACTTTTCAAATTGTATTTCATCTTTTAAGATCTTGTCTCTAAGGTTTTCTTTCACCTTTTTAACATTAGCAAATGCTATGATGCATTTGTCTGAACATAGGTTTTTCAAGACCTGAGGTGATACCTTAGCTGCAGCCATCATGGCACAATCACACACATTTTCACAAGCACTGTGGTTCTCCTTCTCCTTCTCTTCTTCCTTACACCATGGGTCAGCAAGAGGTTCTAACAGTGGTTTGATTTCTTTCTCCATCAGATGTTCACCAACAATAGCATTAACCACTGCTTCAGCAATCTCATCCACTGGTTCAGCCCTAGATTCTTCTTCTTCTTCTTCTTCAGTTTCTAGCCCTTCAGGAATTGACTCTAACGCTGCAAAACAAAATTCATCAACAGGAGCATCATTCTTAGCAAATAGAGCAAAGTTTTCATCATTTAATTCATCAGGCATGCTACTCCAATCAACAAAGCCTTGGGTAAAGAAGCTTTGCTGACTGGGCTCTGCTGGAGCAGATGTTTGTGCAGCATGTTGTGCAGGTTGTTGCACTTGGACCTGAGAGACTGGGGCTTGGACATACTATATTTGAGGAACAGTGGTTTGAACATATTGCACTGGAACAGGTGTTACAGGGTGTGCATAATGAGCAGTGTTTACATGAGCAGCAGGGGTATTTTGGTAATAGTGCACAGTGTTTTGTGTGTTTTGAGGTCTAGGGCTAGGATGTGTTATGATTGGTCCACTGTTTTGGCTGCTTCTACATTCTCTAGCAAAATGTCCAAGCCTGTTACACTTGTAGCACTTTAACTTTGATTTATCCAACCCAACTTTTAAGTTCCCATGTAACCCTGGAAATTTTCTCCCTGTTCTTTTATAATACTTGCTGGTTCTTACACTCAGCAATGCCAATTGGTGCAATATGTCCATTTCCTCCAAATCAGTGGGATCAAAATGCTGGAGATCATTGAGTTCAAAGGATAAGTTGTCAGAACTCTGGTTTTCACTACTAGCTGTGAAAGCATAGTTAGTTGAATAAGAATCAGAGTTATTAAAAGCTCCACCAGCAGTTATGTCAATTTAATGATCATAACTCTGATCCTTACTACTACTAGATTCCTCTTGACCAAGAAGTGTTGTGCTACCAAATGTATAGTCATCAGCAACCTTCCCAGACTCTTGTAACTTCTTTTTCTGGTTCAACTCTCTCTCATAAGTGAGGAGCCGACCATGAAGTTGAGTCAGACTTAACTCTTTGAATCCAACTGAATTTATGGTTACAAAAGCAATTGTGTCCCATTTTTCAAAAAGTGACCTTAGAAACCTACTATTTAGAGTTGATTTTGCAAATTCAACATTAACAAGTTTCAGTTCATTAATGAGACAACTAAAACGTTTAAACTGTTGTGTTAGTGATTCTCCTTTCACATGGCAAAATGTTTCATATTGTTGGTTCAAAACCTCTCTTTTATTTTCTATCACCTCTTCTGTACCACCGAACTGTTCTTTTAGAGCATCCCACAGCTCTTTGGCACTGTTACAGTGTAACAGTCCAGCATAAATGTCATTTGGAAGAGCTGAGGCTACTATGCTAAAAGCCTTTGCATCTAATTCAATTTTTTGAAAATCTTGTTCTGAGTAGTTTTCAGGGCTTTTAGGAGCAAATCCTTTGGGATCTTCAGTACTAGGCACCTGTGGAACATGTGGTCCATAGATGACTGACTTCCAACAACCGGTATTTTGTTGTGCAAGGACATGACCCATCCGACATTGCCAGATGTTGTACTCGGATCTGACAAGCATCGGTGGTTTGAAAAGAGTCCCGGTGTTGTGAGGGTCGTGTGATTGTGATGCCATCTTGGTTGATTATTACAAAAGTTTTTAGAATAATCAACTTTGTACGTGATTACCTTTTTTACTCTATTTTTATCAACTGATACGAACAATTTTGAGTATCAAAAATTTGAGCTGAACTTTTACGTCAAATTGATTGTTAAATCGAATTTTGACTGTCCTAGCTCTGATACCAATTGTTAGGATCTGACTTTCTTAGATTGTGTTGTTTAATTAGAATGGAAATATGAAACAAAGAATCGAAGTGCAGCGGAAATGGAAATAAACTTTGATCACACAATCAAGGAAGAATCGTTATAAGCAGACATGATTTCATTAAGTCAAAAGATTGTATCTATTACAAATTCAACTTATGCATGCATGCACTAGACTCCCCCTCAGCCTAAGCTAAGTGATTTGTTCGTACAAGATGACTTGTGAAGAAAGAGCTAATGGAACAGTACAGAGTACTGTTCTATTTATAGTACAGACGAAACCACTGAGCATCTTTGCTGACGTCACCATGAAAGTGACATCTAACCTCCTAACAAACTCTAAACACTGTTCTATATAAACACTGATTACAATAGACACTGATTACATAAAACACTAATGCAGTATCCACTGTTGTATCATAATCACTGATGTTGAGAATCAGTGCTTTCATCAAAGGTTGACCAGTCCTTGAATGGGCAGTGCTTTGGTCTTCATCAGTACTTGAGAGACATCAGTAGTTAGGCTTCAGTATTTATATCCGATCAGGTCTTTGGCTAACAGTTGTTGTGCTGATCAGTGCTTGGAGTCTATCAGATGCTAGAAAACCACTGTCAAGGGGAAAGTCTTGAACAAGCTCTGCTTATGATGATCAACTGTTCCGAACCAGTTTTGGCTTTCCTTATCATCTGTTCTTCTGGGTTTGAATATATTGACCAACATGAGGTTTCATCTGAACCACCACTGCCTGACAATTATATTCTAAATTTGAAAACGCACGATCCTTCAATATTTTCATTCAATCAGGAATTAAAACCTGCAAAATATAATAGGAATTGAATAGAGAGAGAAGGAAGATGAAGTGAATGTAAATCAATGATGAGACCTAATTGATTGTATTAGAAATGGCAGTGACGTTTTGCGTCATCTTTGTTGTTCAGGTGTAGACTTCATTGGGCGTAATACATTGAATTGGGGGTAAAATTGGGAGAAGAGGATGAAAGAACAGGGAATAAGGCATGACCCTTTGTCTGCCGTCTTAAAATTTCATGGGGAAATTACCTTTTAGTACATAGGAGATGTATTATATAGTATTATAGATAAATTAATTTCTTTTTTTGTTTTCACTTACCATCACCAAACATCAAATATAAATAAGTTACGAGTAGAATTCAACAAAAATAATCCAAAAGGTACTCAAAAGTGTAGGAAATATTTATATAGAAATATGTATAATTTTGAGCACATCAGTTGCTAAAGAGTAAATCCAACGTATAAGACCCGGGTTTGGTGCGTTTCATATAGCAATCATATATTATGCGACATAAGCGGGACACAATGATCTCGAAAAGAAGCAAGATCAAAGCCGACATGAAGCGAGACCGGCGAGACCACTGCTCCATCTATAGCAACCAACCGAAAACCACGACGAGCGTGATTACTTCCCGAACACCATCCCAATTATTGTTGTTGTTGTTGTTGTTGTTGTTGTTGTTATATGTTACTTCTTTATTAAAAATGGTTAGGATAGAAGGGATGAGAAAGATCAATTTCAAGGATCCAAGGATGGTTAGCAACGGAATGCTAAGGGATGAAAAATGTTAATGTGTTGTTGACATGGAGGTGAAAGAGTTAGAGATGAGAAAGATGGATTCCGAACACCCATTAATGATATCAAATAAAATATCGAAGAGCAAATTAGTGTTTTGATCCTGTGTTTTAGTCAGTTTAACCTTTTCAGCTTAAAAAAAAAAAGGAATATTTTAACATATCAGACCTCGAGGTTGCATTATATAACGATTTTGGCCACTTACACTAACTTTGTTAGTTTTTTTTTGCATTTAAGTGCAAGGGTAATTATATACCTTAGAGGCTGTTTTTGATAATTACAAAGTTCTTTTACTCCCTCCGTCCTATTTTAAATGTCCAAATTTACACTTTTGGTTGTCCCAATTTAATTGTCATTTCCAAATAATTTCCAGTTTTGCCCTTACCATTACAAACTTCCATTTTTTGTTGTCCCAATTTAATTGTCATTTTTAAGGACATTATTGTCATTTTACAACCCAAAAAATAAAATACTCAACTATTTCTTAAATTGTGTGAATGTGGGTCCGATGACATCTAAATAGGGACGGAGGGAGTAATACTTAAGAGATTATTAATGTAATTACTCAAGTTTTTTTATTATTTCGTTATTTTCACGGTTATTATTCAACAAAATATGTGTTACATATACAAATAAATATGTATTTTCATTAAGCATTTGTTTTTCAACCTATTTTTAAAACCGTCTATCATTTTTAAAATTATTCATTTTTAAACCTTTTGTTTATTAAAATCGTTCTTTTTAAGCTTTTTTGTCTTTTAAAGTTGTTTTAAACAATTCATTTTATATGGTTCTTTTTTAAAATCATTTTTAACATTTTTAAACAATTCGCCTTTTTCAGCCATTAATTTTAAAACGTTTTTAAACCGTTCCTTTTAAAACCGTTTTTGAAATCGTTCATTTTTTAAATTTTGTATTTAGTTTATTTATAACTATTAGGGAAAAAGAACTTCATAAAAAACGAAGGAATTTAAAAACGATTGATTTTAAACGAAAGAATAGTTTATAAAACGAAGATTAAAAAATGATAAAAAAACAAAACCTTAAAAAAAGAAGTTAACAAGTGCAAGGTATTAAAAATGCACGAAATTAATAAACGAAAGGTTAAAAATATAACCAATTTTGAATAAACAAACGGTCCAAAGAAATGGTTGATTTGAAAAAGAAATAAACTATTCTAAACTTTTTTTGAAAAATGAACGATCTTTTGCAGACTTTTTATTAGAATGTTTATTTTTTTTTTCAAATCTTACATTGCCTTTGTTTTTTATACACGTCGTTTTATAAAATTTAAAAAACAAACGACTTAAAAAAGTGAGTTGTTTAAAAATGTTTAAAAAATAAATGATTTTAAAAAGAATAGTATAAAATGAAATGTTTAAAAAAACTTTAAAAGTCAAACAAATTTAAAAACGATAGATGGTTTAAACAAAATGTAAAAAAAATATTTTTTAAAACAACTTTTATAAAAACAAACGGTTAATGAAACTACATATTTATTTGTATATTTAAAACGTATTATGTTAAATAATAATAGTGAAAATAAAGAAATAATAAAAAAAACTTGAGTAATTGCATTAATAATCTCTTAAATATTAAAAGAAATTTGTAATTATCAAAACAACCCCTAAGGTATATAATGACATAATTACCCTTACATTTAACTGCAAAAAAGTAACAAAATTATTGTCAGGGGCCAAAACCGTTATATAATACAACATCAGGGTCTGAAATGTTATAAGATTTCTTTTGGAGTGAAATAGTTAAACTGGCTAAACCAGAGGGGTCAAAATAGTAATTTACTCAATATCGAATAATAAATATGAAAATCAAATAAAATACCGAATAATAAATATGAAAAAATGAATGTTAAAGTATATGAACCGAAACTATTTTATATATATTATTGGCAAGGGCAAGGCTTCATGAACAGTGTTCTTTAAACCTTGTCACCACATTGATTTCTACCTTGCCATCACATTGTTTTCTTGAGCTTACCGGATGACAACATTATCCTTTCGCCACACATATTTTATGTACAAACCCACCAACTTCTTCACCCTTTAAAGCCTGAATTTATCACTTTTTATCTCTCTCATCCTTCCTTCAGTTTTTCCAAAGACCTTACCACCATCAAAACACCAGAACCACCATATCTTCCTCCGCCACAGGGCGATGCTTTGAAGGTGCCGGGAGGGGCGCCCGACCCCCCGAACTTTTCGGCCAGTAGTGTTATATATGTAGTTTTCGTATATAAATTTTTGGGTATATACGTTTTCGACCCTCCGGTTCTATAGAAATTTTTGGGTATATACGTTTTCGACCCTCCGGTTCTATAGAAATTTTTGGGTATATACGTTTTCGACCCCCCTTAAAAAAATTCAAGCTTCGCCACCACAACCACTATCCGAAGCACCACAACCGCCGTACCACCACCGAAGCTTACTTCAACAACAAACCGCCGCTAAACCTCTTGGATATCCGACATCATATTTCACCTTCAACATTTTATTAACTCTCACAATCATCCTCCTCCTCAAATCTGCATGGCGTTCTTCTCTCTCTACATCCGCCGTTTCTACAACCTCCGACAAAGCATTTCGGAAAACGCAGCGGCGCTTCGGTTTCGCTATACGACGACGAGTTGAAGTTGTTGAATGAATGCAGTGAGTTTGAAGAGACAGAAATGGTGAAGGTGATACAATCATAATTAGTAACTTCAAATCAAATGTATAGTTGTAAGTTTTGAACTTGGGAAAATAATAAAAAGAAAAAAAGAGAAGTACAAAGCAAAAGAAAACAAGATATCATAATCAAATCGAACAATTCAAATTTCCAAGATTAAAATCGACTTTGCATTGCCTCTGCCCCTTTGTTGGTGGTACAACTTAATATAGTTTAATATACAACCACTTTTATCTTCTCATGATAGAGTCAGAGAAGTTTATTGCTTAGCCACAAGTCCACTGCCTTCGTTTATAAATAATTGTTATGTTGTGTAGTTTTATATATTATTATTATAATAGTAAGATGACATTTTTCACTAATAAAACCCTTTAGTTTCTCACGGAGTTTATCAGTGAATTATATATATTTATATGTGGATGTGGTGAGATTGTCATAAATTGTATTTTCAAGGAATATCACTTTGATCCATTGTTTTGTAGATGAGAACACAAATGTAGAAACTTGATTGAACTTTATATATTCATTGTACTTTGAATATATTTCAACAAGACGTGTATGCTTTATTGTATATTTGTTTAAAAACTTATTTTTTCTTATTATAAAGCATAAGTTGTTCTACGATAGGTGGCACGCGCCCTCAACGCGCGCAAGGCTATAAACCTAGTTTCTTATTAAAAACTAGAGTCCATGAATTTCAATTGTTAAGAAAACAAAGAGGACTAGGGTTGATGGTAGCATAGGATAGAAGCTCGGGATCATGCTCGAATATCTTCATTTCTTCATGACTCAATGTGAGTATAGCTTCAACACCATCACCTTTCGGCGTTTCATTCATATTCAATAACCTATCGCCTCCAGCGTTCATGGCATAAAACCATATTGGCTTTCCCCATCCGAAATCGACGTCATAAATTCCAATATTCAATAAGCTCGAAGCTATGATGCCGTTTCCTTCCTTTATCATATCCATTATCTGATTTAATGTTCTCAATCTCTCATTGATGGTCTCATGTCCCATTTCTCCTTTTTGGGAATCAATGTGAGCTACGTTGATTTTTGCTATTGATTCTCTTAACTCACCCATCATGGTTGGTGTTGGGTAATCTTGATGGGTCGGGTCAACGGATGCGGGTCGAATAACAAAACTGGTCAGTTGGGTTTTGTTTTATTCACATGGCACTGAATAAGTCTAGAGGATGACCGAGTATTATGGAGGAGATCATGGGAAACGAACGTTGCAAGTTGTTAGCTGATTTTAGGGAGATTATAGATATTTGGCATGTGATAAATTTGTTTGTTACGTATGCATGTGTAAGGCTATAAATAGCCCAATAGTTTAGTGAATAAAATAACATTTTCTCCAATTTCTTTTCTTTTCTTCTGTAAGTTCTTCTTCTTTACGAATCATATATTTGTAACTTTCATTAGTGAGTTTGTGAGTGTGTAGTGAGTGATCTTGAGGGCCTGAACCAACAGTTGGCAAGTCCAGTTTCCTCCCAGGAAAGCATACAGCAACAGCTCCACCAATAAGGTTTCCAATTGAGTCATTGGGCAAAGGAGGTACTGCCCTTTTTCGAAAGTTGACTGCTGATAACAAAACATGAGGTGATTGTGGACCAAATTATCTCACTTTTGATGCTGCTTTTGCAATAGCTTTCCAAACTACAGCAGTTGTGGCCTCCATGCGGGTTGGTCGATTTATTGAGTTGGGATGGCAACCGGTTGGGCCTTAAGCAAAGCCAAAGCCGTTGAATCAAACATAAATCTTTTTGTACTAAGAATTTTGGTGGACCATAACTTGGAAGACAGTGAGCCATGTACTAAACAAGGATTGTTTGGAAAGATCTCAGAAGCCACAAAACTCGGTGAAATTACTTCTGGTGAACCTCTCGCAGCTACAGCCCACGCTTTCATAAACGTGCAGAATGTGTGTCCATCAAAGATCTTGTGTGACACACTTGCGGAAATCCCAATCCCACCACAAAGGAAAAAGTTCACCTGATAGAGTGACAAAGAGATTTCATATACATATATAGCGCTATGATCGGAAGGTACAATTAAAACTTACCTGAATACCCATGACATAATTTCCTACTGAAGATTCCGCGGTGCAAGGGCTTTCAGGTGTCAACTCTCTAACCTTTTCATCATCTGGATGACATAGAAAGTCTTGCAGCTTCTGGTTGACTCTTGCTTCTATGTAATAGATTCCTTCATCGTTGCACTCGATTTGCATGTTGTCCTTAATTTTTCCAGCAAGAGGGTAGAATCGAGTAAGAACCTTAGCTAAAGTCTCCTTGAGATGTTTTGATCTTTTAGTTACTGCATCCTTCACGCTAGCGTTGTCGGTATTAGGAAAAAATAAGATCAAAGGGGTGTAGACATCGTACATATATTGGTCTATAATGGAGAGATTGAAGGTTCTTAGATGATGTGGAGTTGGAGAAGTTGGTTTTATGGTTTGTCTTGAAATTATTTCAAGCTCCTTCGATAACCTGCATAATTAGTAATAAGCCACAATCTATGCATGAGTTTCATGTTTAGACAATACAAAGATCAAGGTGGCCATTGCTAACCTGTATGTGGATTCAGTACTATAATATCGACGTGAAAACAAGGATGAAGGCTGCAGTTGATGTTGCTGAGAATTGATGGCACGTCGGGTTGCTTTATGGGCTGAGAATAACCACTTCATTTTCTATGGATGATGATCAGCTTCATATCACACTCCTCATTATATAGGATGCAAAGCTGATCCATTTGAAGACTTCACTCTCCGTTTTATTACTTTTTTTTTTCTTTTTTGCTGAAAAAATCGAAGTTAGATGTTAACTAAGTCTACGATAACATCCTTCTTTATTAGGGGAGTGGGCGTGGTCACAAATGGAATTCTATCACTCACAAGCATCCAATCAAGTCCCGCCATGTCATCAATCATTTTTCCATCACTCACAAGCATTTTTAGTGGCACCCATCATCACTCACAACACACAACAATAAACCCTCACACCCCCTCACATCCATTTACACTCACAAGCCCATAACGCGTTGATTTTATCACGCACACAAACTATCACTCGTTATAAATTTAGGTGGCGGTGGGGAATGTTTGTTTTCCACGCGTTGTAAATTGGCTATCACGGAGTAAAGTTATTCCACCCTGCCTCCCCTGTTTGAGACAGTAAACCAAAGAGTTTATAATTTGGAAAGTTTAATATATAATTTTCTAACAAGTTTATTAACTATACTAGTTTTTTAAGGGCTAAACTTATACACTATAGGCATTAAACTCTTGACCTCTCATATCCTAAGCTTTATTTAACTCACCAACACTAACGGCCTATTCCCAAGTAGATATACTAGTTAACAAATGAAACTTTAAATAGTTAGTAATAGTAATGAAACTTTATGAATTATAAAACATTTTGAGATAAAATATATTTAAAAAGAAAAAAGATTAAATACAAGAAGTGAAAACTATAATTTATCACTCATAAAATTTTCAAGCATGACGCACTCAATTAGTTATTCACTAAGTGAAGATTGTACAAGTAAATATTTACTCATGCAATTATGCATAACTGATGGATAATATACAAAATATTAACATTTCAATAACTTTTAATCGTGATTAAAAAACTATTAATTCAACATTTTTCTTGAAAAACAATGATCCTGAGGTTCAAACCATTTACCTCTCACCTTTAATTCCAATATCTTTACCATTAAACTCAAACCCAACCCTACCCCATCTAAGAGTACACAAATCGGGCTAGGGTTTCAACCTGAATCGGGTTCAAACCTAGTTGGAGTTAGGTTAAATATATTCAAACTGGGTTGGCACTCAAACCAGGTTGGGTTCTAACTGAGTTGGGAGACCAGAGAACCGAACCCTATGAAAACGATTCAGGTTAGGTTAGGATCGGGATGGGTTCTCAAACCGGGTTCAACCCTATTACTCAACTCTATTCTATTAATATAGAATTCTTAGAAATCATAATAAGCGTAAATAAGTTAAAGATTCATACTTTATTTGTTATTTTTAGTATAGTCTATACATACGTATAAAATAACCTATATTGAGGACACATGTCACTCAATGAGTGAATCTCCTCCTATTTCCCGCTCAATTGAGTTTTTTTTTTGTTTTTTTTTAACGCACATCCTATACATCTCATGGTAACCTGACCCGTATCCAAAGTGTAACACTGGATCAACCATCATCAAACAAAACCCTATTGTTCTTTCATAGTGTCGTCTCTTTTCTTCATCCATCTCCTATTAGGCCACTCGGTGTGGGGGTCGTCCAGGCCCGACGACGCCCCAAACACCATCCCGGGTGGCTCGGCGTCGTCGTGAACGTCACGGGTGGGACGTTGGAGACGGCAGAAGAAGACAAAAATTTTGAACGTTGGATGATGTAGCCGTTGGTTAAATTTTTTTTTCAATCTCACTTATAAATATACACCCTTATTCTCTCACTTTTAACCCAAAATCTTTCTAATCTCTCTCATTTTTTATACACATTCATACTTTTATAAAAATATAGTCATGTCTTCTTCTTCTTCTTCATCGTGGTGTTCGTCATCTTTGGGTGAGGGCAAATTGGTTTTTGCAAACTTCATTATACACGCAACGCAGATGATCATGGAGGAGGATGAAGATGCTAAAACGTCGTCACAGCGGCAAACAAGGGCAGGAGCCTTAAACCGAGACCGAGAAGGTATTTTATTTTTTTAGCATATCTTTATTTAAATTTAATAATGTATTTAATTTTTTACAGTGTTAGTAATGAATTTAATTTACTTTTCATTGTTAATATATAGCCGGCCATGATAATTTAGTGGCCAATTATTTTACCGACGAACCTGTGTACACGGACGCGATGTTTCGACGTCGGTTCCGAATGAGTCGTCGACTGTTCTTACTTATCGCAGACGACTTGAAAGGACCTACGAAGCGAGGAGCGAGCTTGCCTTTCTTACCAAAACGAACAACTCCTTTCAAGGGGATACCTTGAGGAGTAGATGATCACCAACGTTGAATTCCAAGGGTTTACGTCTTTTGTCGGCGTAACACCTTTGTTGACTTCTAGCCTTGAGTAGGTTGTCGCGAATCTTCAAGATCTTGTCCATCATCTCATGTATGAACTCGAAACCGGTGATTTATGCGTCTCCGATCTCGTGCGAACAAATAGGCAAATGGAACTTGCGACCATACAAGGCTTCGAATTGAGCCATTTGAATACTAGTGTAACATCCCGAAAATGCGAGTTCATAAATTTGCAATTAGGTTGCAAATAAACTAGTAAAATAAACTAACTAGGAATGACACTAACCAAGTTAGTTAGTCACTTATGAGTAGTTAGGAGTTCAAACAAATAAAGAGTGAAAATGAGGGACTAAAAGTGTCTAAATGAAAACTATTTTTATTGAAATAACAAAATAAAACATAAAACACACTTGTCTGTGTTTTGTTGAAATCGACCAAGAACAGGGGCGACCCCAAGCTCCATCAAAACCCTAGTTCAGCATAAAATTGATCAATTGAAGGCTAATTTCTGTCCCAAATCAAAGTCCGAACATAGATTAGTGATCCTCATCACAAGGGGGGGTTACAAGGTATGTAAAATTTGGTGTTAATTCTCTGTTTGAAATTCTCATGAAATTGGGAAATCTGAAATTTATGGGTGCATGTTTGTTTTATGATGGATTAGGAACAATATAGTGTCTAGGGACAAACCCTACACAAATACAAGTTGAAATCATGTGAATTTTTAGTGAAATCTATGAACACCATTGTAGGTGATTAGTGGGTTATGTATAATTTGATAAACACTAGGAATTGGGTGTTGTTCTAGTGTAATTTGACAATTGTGAAGTGACTTCAGAATTTTAGAAGCTAACAATTATGTAAAATGGGTTGATTGATGTTGAAATTTGGGTTAAATGATAAGCTAGGGACTTGCTATATAATCATGTAAAAATCTGCCCTTAAAGTGTTTGTGAAAATGCCTCAAAGAAGGCTTAAAACTGAAATTCAAAGTTAAAACACATAATTTTGATGTTTCGGTTTACTACGCGATATATGGTTTAAAGGGAGTTCTAAACATGTTATAAATGAACTCTATAGGAAAGGACTCAGGAGCGTCAAGTGGTCAAGCGGGTGGCGAATCGCGTTTGAAAGGCTTTCTTTGAAGGTATGTAACTTAACTCGTTACATTTGATAATTTGATAACTAGCATATGTGTAGTTGAATTGTACAATAGAAGTCGAGTTGAAATAAAGCGATAATGTTCGCTATGTTGAATAATAGGTAAGGAATTGGTTAGATCGCGTTGGTAGTCATCATAATGGAGGATTCCATAGATGAGCCAAATGGGTCGAATAATCAAATGATGCGTGGTTAATGCATTGTAGTATGATTACTCGGTCTTTGATATTGTTCATAAAAGACATATTAGAATACTTGAAATCAGTGTGTTGGTTGTTAGAATGAGAAATCCTAGAATTGGGTTTGGGCAAAATAACCAAAACAATCAAAACATAGCATTGCAGTGACTACCGTAAATTACGGTATCCACCGTAATTTACGGTAGGGATCAAAAGCTTACGGTGGATCACTCCTGTGTTACGGTGGAACCAAAGTTTCCCAGGAGCTACCGTAACTTACGGTGACTACCGTAAGTTATGGTAGAGCCTTGACATTCATGTTGTATTTTGCATATTTTGTTAAATCGAATCCGTTTTTAAGCGTAGTTTCGATTATGTAATATTTCTAGTAACTTTAACACTAAGATTTGTTAAAATCTTTAGTTTTCAGGTTTTGCAAAGGATGTGGACGATAATCAAGCATGTTTGAAGAACCAAACACAACTTTTGAAGCTTCCGCGTTATCTAACTCTAATAGACAATGTTTTGGAAATGTAAACTATTTGCTAACAACTTATGAATGTTTGAATTAGTCGTTAGCCGACTTATGTTTTGCTACCTATGAATTTTATCTATGAAACTTATGTTATAGTTTGGACAACTTTTACATAAAATTTTATGAATTATCACTAAATTCAAGTAGTAATAAAAAGGGTGTTACAACTAGTGTGATAACTGTTATTGTACGAGAATTCTTCCAAAGGTAAGTGTACATCCCATTTGCCACCAAAATCGATTACGCACGAACGAAGCATGTCTTCGAGGTTTTGGATAGTAAGCTCAGTTTGACCATCCGATTGAGGATGAAAAGCCGTACTAAGATTGAGTTGAGTACCAAGAGCGGTTTGAAACGTTTGTCAAAGGCGATAGGTGAAACGACCATCTCAGTCAGAAATGATGTCGACGGGAATACCATGATGGAAAATACCTTCATTGGTGTAGATACGAGCTAATTTTTCAACTCGGTAACGAATGGGGAGGAAGTGAGCGGATTTGGTTAGTCGATCGATAATCACCCAAATGCTATGAGTGGACGAAGTTCGAGGGAGTTTGGTGATAAAATACATGGCTATACTCTCCCATTTCCAAACAGGAATTTTCGGTTGTTCGAGTAGACTAGAGGGATGTTGATGTTCAGCTTTGACCTTGGAACAAGTGAGACATTTGGACACATAGGTTGCGATGTCTTTCTTCATACCGGGCCACCAATAAGATATACGAAGATTTTGGTACATCTTTTCGGCACTGGGATGAATTGAGTATCGATATTTGAGTGCCTCTTTCATCAAGAGGTCACAGAGGTTGTTACGGTTCGAATCTAGATGCGATCAAGGTAGTAGAGAATTTCGTTGGGTTTGGATGCGAGCTGGCTTTCGGCACCATACTTCGTCTCATCGTACAAGTTATCCTCATTGACGGATGAGTATTGTGCCTCACAACTGTGATCTTGAAGGTCGTTTAGGATTTGGAAGCAATAAATACTCTTCACATGAGTTTTTCGACTAAGGGCATCGGCCACGACATTCGCCTTAATAGGATGGTAGCGAATCTCGCAATCATTGTCGTTGAGCACCTCTACCCATCGCCTTTGACGCCTGTTGAGCTCTTTTTGGTTAAAGAATTGTTGAAGGCTCTTATGGTCGTTGAAGACCACACACTTGGTACCATAAATGTAGTGTCGCCAAATCTTTAACGCAAAAGCAACCACACCAAGTTCAAGGTTGTGGGTAGTGTAGTTCTTCTCGTGTATTTTGAGTTGTCTCGAAGCGTAAGCGATAACCTTGTCTCGTTGAATAAGAACACAATCGAGACCTTGGTTGGACGCATCGCAATACACAACGAAATCGTCGTTACCATCGAGGAGAGCGAGAATAGGAGCGTTGCCAAGCAAGTCCTTGAGAGTTTGAAAAGATGCCTCTTATTCAGAACCCCAAACAAGGTTTATCTTTTTAGGTTAACAAGGTGAGCGGAACGCTGATTTTTTAAAAGTTGAGATGAACCGATGGTAGTAACCTGCTAATCCAAGGAAGGAACGAATATCGGATGGTGACTTTGGTGCAATCCAATTCTTGACGGCTTCAAATTTAGTGGGATCCACCTGAATGCCTTTCTCATTCACGACGCGTCCGATAAAATTGAACTTCTTTTAGCCAAAATTCACACTTGGAGAATTTGGCATATAGTTGTTGGGCACATAGGAGTTCGAGGATTAAACACAAGTGTCGCTCATTGATGTGCTTAAAATACAACATATAAATTGTATCAAATAAGGTATAAAAACAACCCTTTTGAGTACTAATGTTGGGAAAAAGTGTGTTTATTTGTTTCTTTTTAATTTACAAGGTCAAAAGAGCTTAAACGCACAAAAGGAACAAATTAACGGCAAAAACCAACATAAATACAAAAGAAGATAAGTTGACACATATACCGACCCTCCAAGCTTCACCCCAAGGCCAAAAATAACAAGTCAGAAGGCTGACATGGGGCTGTGCCATCCTGACATGGGGCTGTTGAGGCATTGAAGCTTAAAAGAATGAGAGCAGAGCTTGTGGCTGCTGATTATGGTTCAACTAGATCCATTGCCAGATGGTCTAAACTCAACATAGTTGAGACCTACAAAAGGCTGGAAGAACTTAGAGCTAAAGATCCAAATGTTCCTCAAAGCCAGTCTATCCTACAACTGTTGTTTTGCCTCAACAAACCCATACTCCCAAAAAGCTTCTCTCATCATCTACTTTATCCGCAAATGCCTTATGATAATTAAAAAGGCAAAAGCAGACTGATGAGGAAGATGAACAGATGTATGAAGAACACAGAAAAGAAGCAATAAACCAGATGATGGAGGACCACATTGACCCTGTTGTTGAGTTACTTGCTGCTCAACTTAGAGAAACAGTTGCAAATTTAGTCAGCAGACCACAATCACCAAACTCAATTTCAATAATTCTTTTCCCAAGAAAATCAGCTGATCTAAAAATAGTAAAGTGGAAGTCATGCTCAGAAACCCAAGTATTGACTTTAATCAGATCAGATAGTAGTGTTGAAGAGGTTAAAATGGATAATGCATATAATCTGAATGCATACGTTCTCTAAGATTTGTTGGACCTTCAACTTGAAAGGGATGATGAAGAAAACATGTTCTCCGTGAACTTTGAACTACAATTCAAAGGACAAATCAGGGAGATGTTGATGAGAAATATAGATCAGTAATAAAGAAGTGTTTTGGTATCATCTGTTGTATAGGGAGATTTGTTGGATCAGCAGCTGTGACATTGTCTCCAGTAGCATATGTAGCCAGGACACAATATGTAGCAAAGGAGATGTTGCTGGGTAAGAGACTCTTGATTGAGCTTTGGCGAAAGTTGTTGAAGCAGGTGATTGTATGATCGTAGTTAATGTTTGTTGAAACTTAAGTTGTATTCAAATTTTATTGATTTATTTTCAAAGTAAAGACTTTACGTTTGTTAGTATATTCGTTTGATGCTTTACAACTTCTGTATGAAAGTTTCATAAATACATTTCCAACAGATATGAACATTCGGCAAAGTAAAATAGTAGTTCTTGTTTTTTATGATGAAATGTATCGACTACTTTTGATTATTTGTTTAGTTGTAAATCAGAGTTCAAATGCGTCAACATAGAAGATTTGTGAGAATAACTCGTGACTAATTTAATATTAATTAATCAAAAGAAAAACTAAACTAAAAATTACAATATCTATACATCTATCTATATTTTCTATTAAAATGTGGTATGCATGGTTTTCTACAAAACCATCCGTGTTTGCACACGGGTTTTACTACTAATATGAAATAATAATAGGTTTGGGAGCCCACGTAGGTTCCAGCCCACTTTTCACATTTCAATTTTAAAAGGAAAAGAAAATTTTAAAGGCAAATTGGAAATAAATAATCCCAACTCACTCTTATTGGCCAATAATAATCCCAACTCATTTAATCACCAATAATAATCCGAACTTTTCACTTTTGTTTGTAAAATACTCCGGCGTTAAAAAACACTAACTTAGTTAAAAAAAAATGCTGATGTGGAGTGACATGTGGCACTGACGTGGCTGGTGATTAAATGAGTTGCTGATGTGGCTTGACATATATGATTTAAAAGCATTCTTCTTTCTCTTCATCTCTCTTATAAAACACACTATGTTCTCCAACTCAGCAAAACCCACTTCATCTTCATCTCCTTCAATTCGTTCACAAAACCCACTTCATCTTCTTTATCCCAATACATTCTGCTGAACCACTGCCCTAGCACCACCACCGCCACCATCACCACCGTAAGCACTGCCACCGCCCTAGCACCACCACCGCCGTAAGTTAGGTTGCAGCAGTGGAGAGATACCAGAGGCCAGAGGGGGTGACGAGAACCCAAATCTAAGAAATCGTAGATCTGCAAAAGTGAAGCTTTTATTATTGTTTTCTCCTCAGATCTAAGAAATCACCAGTACAATTGTTGTCACCTCTGGATTTAAGGATTTGCAGAAAGCATACCAATATAAATTGATGGAAACATACCAGTACAAATTCGAAGTTTTATTATCGGTGTCTCTTCTACATTGAAGGATTTGAAGCGAACAAGCTTTAATTTTGAGGATTTGGGTTTGCTCAGATTAGGATAGTGAAAACAGATTTTTTGGTGGGGTTTTTGTTAGTGGTCGGATTTGAAATCTGATTAGGGAAGAAAGGGGTGGCGGTGGTGGTTGGATTTGAAATCTGAATACGGCTAGGTTCCAGGTAGCCGGAAAGGTAGGTTTTTTTAGTCAGGAATGTGGGTTTAGATAGGTTCCAGGTAGCCGGAAATGATGTTTATGGTAGCCGGAAATGATTTGGTGGTGACCGGTTTTTATGGAGAAGAGAAAGATATGGAGAACATAGTGTGTTTTATGAGAGAGATGAAGAGAAAGAAAAATGCTTTTAAATCATATATGTCAAGCCACATCAGCAACTCATTTAATCACCAGCCACGTCAGTGCCACATGTCACTCCACATCAGCATTTTTTTAACCAAGTTAGTGTTTTTTAACGCCGGAGTATTTTACAAACAAAAGTGAAAAGTTCGGATTATTATTGGTGATTAAATGAGTTGTGATTATTATTGGCCAATAAGAGTGAGTTGGGATTATTTGTTTCCAATTTGCCAATTTTAAATAATATCAAATATCTTCTGATTTTAAACGAAGAGTCTTCTTCTTCTCGGTCTCTGCAACTTATACCGAAGATCTCATTTTTCTTCAAAAAAATTTTATTGTTCTTCTCCATGTCTCTCTAATATTATATTCAGGGGTATCCTAATAATTTCTTAGGGGTATTCGAATACATAAAACCACAACACAATTTTCCTTTTTGTATTTCGACAAGAAAGTTAAGGAGTATCCCGTACACTCCCTAAACCCCACCTAAATCCGCCCCTGGTAAGGAGCACCAATAACCCAATTAAAACTGAGTTACGACTTATGAGAACAAACCTTGGATTTTTGGCCCTAAAAAGTAAGGGGCTCAAGCTAGGAGTTTGTTTTCTTGCTTAATGATTGAGTAGGGTGTGTAGAGTTCACTAGTCATGTGTCACGTTCTCATTGATGCAAAATGATTGAGTAGGATGTATAGAGTCTTGTGGATCACTATTGTGCGTAACTTGCATTTACTCATGCCATGTAGCATGTGTAAATTTGTGTACGATGAGCCTATAGATACCTCGTACTGTCCATTTTTTGGTGAAAGAAAATCAATATTTCTAATTAATTATTTTAGTAAATATTTATCTTGATACAGTTAACTCGTACTATCCATTTATTGGTGAAAGAAAGTCAATATTTCTAATTAATTATTTTAGTAAATATTTATCTTGATACAGCTTGTTTGTTTTTATAACTTTTCTTTATTTTAATTTTCCCAATATTAATTATCAAAATCCACTCCCCTCATATATCTGTTATTCTTTTTTTACTTTCTTTTTATTGGTTCATTTAGCATTGTACAAGCACAATAACATATAGTGCAAATGGTATGTGACTTAAGTTAACTTTATCTCATACATAACATTAACCCATCATCTATTGACAATGAGTTTTTCTTTTATTTTGGGTTTCTAATTTCTGCTTTCTTTTATTGGTCTACGTAGTATAGTATAAACATATAGAATAGGGTACACATATTTTATAGCTTAATTAATTTTATCTCATATGATAGTTTTTTTGTTTTATTTAGTGTTTGAGTTAGTTATTTGTATATATATAGGGGAAGGGGTAGATGATCATGTAAAAAAGGCCTAAAATGTGAGAAGGGTAAGAAATAATCTCAGTCATTAGATCTTTTGATCTAATGGTTGAGATCAATAGGGACCAAATTGTAAAATATTTTCATTAATTTGGATTGATTTGAAATATCTACGGGCAATATAGTCTTTTAAACCCACTAGAAATTAGGTAATACACATGTAACTTCCCCCGTCTTTTTTAAACGTCAATAACTTTTATACGTAACTTTTTTTTAAATTTTTCACCATAATAACGAGTGTTTTTTTTATCATTAATATGAGTACCATATTGCTATACTTATATAGAGAAAAATTATGTTTCGATCAGATGTTTAGTCAATGAATGGTGTTATATACTTGCTGAATTGTGTTATATACTTGCTGAATGGTTTATATATTTACTGAATGGTGTTATATACTTGCTGAATGGTGTTATATACTTGTTGAATGGTGTTATATACTTACTGAATGGTGTTATATACTTGCTGAATGGTGTTATATTTTAAAAAGGTTTATCTTTTTGGGTTAACAAGGTGAGCGGAAAGCCGATTTTTAAAAAGTTGAGATGAACCGATGGTAGTAACCTGCTAATCCAAGGAAGGAGCGAATCTCGGATGGTGACTTTGGTGCAATCCAATTATTGACGGCTTCAATTTTAGCGGGATCCACCTGAATGCCTTTCTCATTCACGACGCATCCGATAAAATTGAACTTCTTTTAGCCAAAATTCACACTTGGAGAATTTGGCATATAGTTGTTGGGCACATAGGAGTTCGAGGATTAAACACAAGTGTCGCTCATTGATGTGCTTAAAATACAACATATAAATTGTATCAAATAAGGTATAAAAACAACCCTTTTGAGTACTAATGTTGGGAAAAGTGTGTTTCTTTGTTTCTTTTTAATTTACAGGGTCAAAAGAGCTTAAACGCACAAAAGGAACAAATTAACGGCAAAAACCAACGAGGTCCGTTCAGCTGAGGAACGGATCAACTCCCGGCTGGATCATGGTTCAAGTGATGCTTTCAATGGCTTTATCTCTAATACAGGGCTGCGGGAGTATTCGATGTCGGGTGGTAAGTTCACATTTATTTCTGGTCATTTTGAGATTAAAATGTGCAAATTAGATCGTTTCTTGGTTAATGACGCTTTTATGAGCAACTGGCCATGTGCGAGGGTGGTCGTTCACAAACGCGGCCTCTCGGACCATTGCCCTATATCCCTGTCGTGCTCGGTGGCGGATTTTGGTCCCATCCCGTTTAAGTTCTTTAATTCGTGGATTGGTGACCCGAAATTAATAGAGATTGTGAATAATGCGATGTCTTCCTCTTTGGGCGTTAGAGATAGAGATGTGGCTCTTGCGTCCATTCTTAGGAAAATAAAATGGGATATAAAAAAATGGAGAAAAGAAGTGAACTTGAATAACAATAAACATCTGGCCCGTATGGTGGCTGTTATTGAAGAGATAGAAGCCAAAGCGGTTGTTGGGTCGATTTCGGATACGGACAAAGAAAAGAGAGCTGATCTTCGGGTGCAAGTTAAAAATGCCGAAACTGTTATAGCGAAAGACCTCCAGCAAAAGGCTCGGGTAAATTGGCTGAAATTTGGGGACGAAAACAACGCCTTTTTCCATTGGATGTTTTCAATCAACACTGCTAGGAACAGAATCAATGGGCTGCTATTTAACAACCGATTGGTCACGGATCCAGATGAGCTAAAAGAAGAAGTTAGAAGTTGGTTTAAAAAACAGTTTGCGGAACCCATAAGATGAAGGCCAGATTTTAGTAGTGAGGGGTTGCCAAGTCTATTGGAGCAAAACGGGATTATTCTGTGTGATCGATTCACAGAGAAAGAAATCTTTTTGGCTATAAGAAGCTGCCATGGGGGGTAAAGCCCCTGGCCCCGATGGCTTTTCGATGAAATTTTTTAAAACGTTTTGGTCCAGCTTTAAAGATATCCTGATGGGGGTTTTTAACGACTTCTTCTCAAATGGTAAAATCAGCAATGGTTGTAACTCTTCATTTGTGGCTCTTATACCGAAAGTGAATGACCCTCAGCTTATTTCGGATTTTCGTCCTATCTCGTTAGTTGGATCAATATATAAAATTATTGCTAAAGTATTGGCCAATAGGCTTAAGCTTGTTATTAGTGACATTTCGTCTCCGGTGCAGTCGGCCTTTGTTGGTGGTCGTAATATTCTTGATAGTCCGATGATCGTTGGCGAAACGGTGGCTTGGGCTAAAAAATCCAAGGTAAAATTGCTTGTGTTCAAAGTGGATTTCGCTAAGGCCTACGACTCGATCAATTGGAAATTTCTCCTCCGGTTAATGGAAAAAATGAACTTTCCTTCGATATGGGTTTTGTGGATTAAAGGATGTTTGGCGTTTGGCATGGGTTCGGTGCTTGTCAATGGTTCGCCTTCGAAAAAATTTAAATACAAAAGAGGGTTAAGACAGGGAGACCCCTTATCCCCCTTTTTTTTCATTTTGGCTACGGAAGTCATCACCCTTTTCATCAACCGGGCGGTTCAGTAAGGTTTGTTTAAAGGGGTTCAACTCCCGAATGGTGGCCCGCTCATTACCCACCTTTGCTATGCGGACGATGTCGTTTTCTTGGGCCTTTGGTCGGAGGAGAATGTTATGGCTCTCAATCGGATTTTAAGATGGATTTACTTGGTGACCGGGCTAAGGGTGAACCGTTGTAAATGTAATATTTTTTGTATTGGAGTGGACGATTCAGAAGTAGATCGGGTGGCGAAAATTATTAACTGTGAAGTAGGGGCTCTCCCGTTCCCCTATTTGGGCATCCCGATTGGAGTTAACATGAAAAGAGTGAAGTTCTGGAAAGCTATTATCGATCGTTTTGCTTCCCGGCTTTCGAGGTGGAAAGCTAGGCATCTTTCTTTCGCCGGAAGGATGACTTTAGCTAAATCGGTTCTTGGTGCCTTGCCGGCTTATTTTCTCTCCTTATTCGCAGCTCCGAAAGGTGTTATCAAGAAGTTGGAAAAAATAAGGAAGGAATTTATTTGGGGTAAGACGAGTGCCGGCCATAAACTTAGGTGGGTCCTATGGAGTCTTCTCTTGAAAGCAAAAAAACTTGGCGGGATGGGAGTTGGTAGTATTCAAAGCTTTAACCAAGCGATGCTTATCAAGTGGTGGTGGAGGTTAAAAACAAATCCGAATCACTTGTGGGCAAAAGTGGTGTTGGCGATTCATGGAGGTAACTCGAATGGGGCGGCGGCATCTTTAATCCCTCTAAAAAAGTGTATTCCGGGTATTTGGAAGGACATCGGGTCGGTGGATTCCGAGATGAGTAAAATCGGTTTGGATCTCAAAGACAATCTAATGACGGATGGTGCGAGATGGAAATGGAGAGGTGACCCGAGTGGTACTTTTTCGGTCAAGCAGGTTCGCTCGGATATTGAAAAGATTACGTTGAATGATGAAGGTGAGTCGTCTATGTCACACCCTCAAATTTCCACATGCGGAGTACCACCGCGAGGCGTGTGACTGCCCAGGATCAAGCCACCAATCACATTGAACATTTAATATAAGTAACATAAAAACCATCACCAATGTGATTAGTGACATAACGTTTAAGTCCTAAACATAATAAGTTTTAAATATGTTCCCAAACATAACAAGTTTAACAAAATAAAGTTTGAGCGTTTAGCGGAAGCGATAAGTTCATAAGTAGTTTAAAAACATAAGTTCAAAAGTAGAAATCAGATAACGGATTCTAGATGACCACCACAGTGCTCCAAGCAGACTCCAACGCAGCATCTACTGACCTGCAAGCATGCAGTAAGGTGTCAACATAAAGTTGAGCGAGTTCACAGTTTTCGAAAACGATTTTTCTTGTTTTATCCCAAAAACGTTTGTTTTAAGCGTTACCATGTTATCCAGAACGTGTAGTGGGAAATTCATCCCATAAAGAGCTACTAAACTGTGAAGATACCGAAACCTTGACGCAATTGTTGTTTGCCCCAGATCAATGTTCTACCATCATTGACCTATGATCCCAGATAATAGTTCACTACCAGCTCCCAGCACGGTGTGAGGTTTGTCAAACCTAATAGCGCTATTAACTAATATCCCGTTCGCTCCCCGCGATTAATCGGTATATACGTAAGGGGACTTTCATGGTAGAGTTTCGTTTAGTATGGAAGTTCCCGATCTTGGGAATACATGTTTTGAGTTTCGTTTAATTACTATTCCGTTCCCTCGGAATATTAGGTTCCCAAACCACCGGGAATACATGCTTAGAGTGTTAGTCGTGAACTCACCTTAGAGTGCTCGGTAGATAATATGTTTATCCTAAACTTGGTCAACCACGTCCTATAACGGTTACCACTTGTTAGGGCCGTATGCAAGTAATTCACATATAACAAGCATTTCATACACGTAGCAAGTAATCACGTATTTCACAGTAGTATACAAACAATAAGTAGTTTACGACCAAACAGTGTGTGACTACGTTCATTTATAAATGTGTGACTCATATATAGTAAAGGATATGATATATTAGTGTGCGAATGATTTGTGATTTGAATTAAAATCAAACAGTGCATGACTAACACCCTGGCCCAAGTTGTGCAACCCAACAAAGTGACTTGTGCGATCAATACCTACTTGTGCGATTAAAATCAGTTGTGCGACCATAATTTTTAAAATGTCAAACGTGCTGTTGTGGGGCCCTTGTTCCCTTGTGCGATTCATGTTTTGAATTACAAAATAAGTGGTGGGGCCTAGCTAATAAATGTGCAGTCAAAACGTGTTGTGCGATTGAGCCTCTTTTGTGCGACCAACAAAAGTGTGGAGAACAAATGGTGGGGCCCAAAATTCTAAATGTGCGATTCAGACAAAACATAATCCCTTTTAACCTTTTTAGATCAACCGAAAAAGACAAAAACAGTCATCACAAACTTTTCAAATATTTATGTGGCATTCATCTTCTTCCTATTATTAATACATGCATCACCGACTTGTACCCTGGGCTCATATGTTTGTACACACCATTAAACACAGGCTAAAGCTTATGAAAGAAGGCCCAGGTTCTAGAGCAAAAGCAAACAAAAGCACTTGGTCTTTCGAAATCAAAACAAACAGTGGACATTCATAACCCAGGAGCATGTATTTCAGCAAGATTTGCATATAATCATCCAACCATAACAAGAACACAAATAGTCATTCTTTTTCTATTCAGATTATGGGCACAAAACATCATTCGTAATAAAGGTCAACCATCGTGATCATCATCATCATCTCTAACAATATTACAATCGTGTATGACCAGGTTGTACATAGAGCATGAACAGTTGTACATTCAAAAGAGAAAACCCAGTTTCCTTTCTTGTTCGTGTTTCTAATTTCCATATCATCATTCTCAAAACAAGAAGGCAGACATGTATACTAATCATTAAAACAAATAAGTCCATATTCTATTACAGAAACAAATAATCGATCCAGAACCAACAAGCAGATAACACATAGTTTCATATCATAATATATCCATGCGAGTTGTACCATACGTATGTCTACTTGTACACTCCATGAAAGCATAACAACAATATTCAAACAAAACCCAGTTACAAAAATCATACAACATTCCTATTTTACTTGCTAAACAAGCTATCCTAAACCAATACCAACTCTAATACTTATTAACCAATTAATAAAATAACTAGATAAACATAATACTTTAAACTAATAATTATCTTTAACTATTTAATTATTACTTCCCATATCAAGATTACTCTTCAATAACAACAATATTCAAACAAAACCCAGTTACAAAAATCATACAACATTCCTATTTTGTTACTCATCCAAGGCCATTAACCATCAAGATACTTTCAGACATGCATTCCAACATTTATGGGTTAAATGAACATTATTAGACACTTAACACAATATATCTAACAGTCAAGCATAGAGCGTTTTCATCAACACATTCGAATATCATTCTTTTATGATGTCATAAGTTTATGTTATAAAACACCAGCCTAACTCATTGGAATATAGATCATAAAATTAGTCATTCAGCTTACACATACAACTTTAAGTCTTTCAAACAGATTTATAGCATCAATCACACAAATAAGGATATCGTTCTAACCTGGTTCCGATGCGTAAAAGATTGTGTTAAGAAAAGGGACAAACGGAGTTCCGAGTCGGAGCGTCGCGAGCTACCGGAGGTTGAACGGAGAGCACGGTGTTGTCGGAGTTTGATCGGAGAAGAAGGAGCTTGGTCGGAGATGAAAGGCAGCTGAGTGGAGGCTGCCAAAGGTGGATCGGTGGAGGTGAGTTTTGGGTGTTGCAGGTATTTTCGAGGAGGAGGAAACAAAGAAGAGAGAAGGAGGGGTGCCTTGGGATCTGCTGGAGAATGTATTGATGGGAAAGTTTTCCCAGGTTGTCGGCTAAGAGCATTTATATACACTCACTTGGTTGGATCGCACAATTCATGTGTGCTCTCCCATTCCCTTGTGCGACTCTATTAGGGCATCTAGAAGGTGTCTCTTGGGCTTATGATGGGCCGACCAGTAAGTCTAAGAATGGATGGTTTTTGTTAAATGAAAAGGGTGACCCAATAACCTTCATACAAGACCTTAAGATTATGTTTTCAGCCAATAATTATGTGTTTAGTTTAGTACCTAATTATTTTTATTCTACTATATATTGCATTAATAATCATTTCAAACTTTCATAACATACCTCTACACATAATATAAAACCCATTTTATATTAATGTCATATTTTAACCAATGAAATTTGCATATGTATATATATATTAAAACACAAATTATATTAATATCGCTTATAAAAGTAGAATTACATTTCGCAAAAGAACGGTACGGAAACAGAGCGCGCGGGTTGTCACATCATCCCCATGTTAATAGAAATTTCGTCCCGAAATTTAGCGTATGGATACTGGACACTGGGTATTCGTACGGGGTGTCACAGTCTACTTTCCGATGGAACAACTAGGCTATTCCTAAGGCTAACATGCTCCTGTGGAGAGCATGCATGGGAAAAGTGGCTTCTAAAATGGGTCTCATTCGTCGCGGGATCCCGGTGGCTGAGAGTACATGCGATCGATGTGGGCTGCAGGATGAAGACCCGGATCATATTTTTCTTAATTGCCTTTGGGCGAGGTGTGTTTGGTGGAATATTTTAGCCTGGGTGCGGGTCAGTTTCCGTAATTGCTCTAATTTAAAAGATTTTGTGGATCTTATTCTCCAAAATCCGGGTAGCGCGGTGTGGAAAAAGATTGTCTATGCCATTGTTTTGGCGACTGTTTGGAGGCTGTGGAGTGCGAGGAATGAAAAGGTGTTCAATAACAACTTTATTGCTATTAGCAAGACGGTGGATCTTATCAAGGAGGATACGTTTCTGTGGATTAATACGAGATCAAAGCTGAAGGCGATGAAATGGGAGGACTGGAAAATGTTTGATATTTTAAAAATGTTGTAATTCGTTTTCTCTGTTTCATTTTTGTTGTTTCCAGCTTCTTGCTGGGCTCTTTATATATATAAAGTGGTTTGCTGTTCAAAAAAAAAAACTGAGTTAGACTGATGGGTATGGGCTTCGTGAAAGGCTCGTCCCCCCATTAGCCACGTCCAACACCTCCCCCTTGGGGCCCGGCACGGCTTCTTCGTCGGTTTTGTAACATTGGAGACGGGCCAAGTTTTTGAATGGGGTAGGCCCTGAAACGGTAACTTGCAACATTTAAAAAAAAATTTACCCCACCACTATAAATTCAACCCCCTTTCACCCCACTTTTTTTTACCAAACTACTCCCACTTTTCTCCCATTTTTATAAAAAAAAACCTCTCCCAACCTTAAAAAAAATTATGGATCCCTACAACCCAAATAATCCCAACTCAAGTTCACACCCGTTTTCGTCATCCGGCTACACACCCGTAATGGACAACGCTTTTGCGGGTTACCAACAAATGCCAAACGCTTTCAACCAATACCCGTTCAACCCAATGCAAATGCAACAACCCAACATGGCGTTCAACCCATATCAAATGCAACAACCCAACATGCCGTTCAACCCATATCAAATGCAACAACCCAACATGCCACAAGCACCTCAAACACAAATCGAGGAAGAAGATGATGAGATAGAGGTTGTGCCAGAAACGCAACCTGAACCTTCAAAAAAGAAAAATAAAAAGGGAAAGGGTAAAAAGGAAGACGCACCGGGCAAACAAATGCAACAATGGTCAAAAATTGAGGAAGAGGCGTTGGCGAAAGCATATATTAACTCTTCAACGTCTCCTATAGTCGGTAAAATATTATTATTCTTATATTATTATTGTTATTAAATATTATTTGTACATTATATTTTTATTGTTGTTATTAAATATTTATTTGTACACTATATTTTTCTTACAAACTATTATTATTATTGTTACTAACTTGTAGGTAACAATCAACTAAGCGATTCGTTTTGGAAAGAAGCCCTTGATATATTCCACGGGCTTATGGAACAAGGCGAGTACAGAACCATTGATTCTATAAGCTCGAAGTGGCGCAAGATGAATACGTTGCTCCAACGCTTTTGTGGGTTTTATAACACAACGCGGGCCAATAAACCGAGTGGGTGGAACCACGAAAATGTTTTCAATGAAGCGGTGCGTTTATACGAAAATGAGAGCAAAGGTCCTTTCCCACATGTCCGTGCTTGGCTAGTTGTAAAGGATCACCCAAAATGGAAGGGATGTCAAAATGAGGTTGCACAAGCGAAACGAGCAACGAAACGGTCTAAAACTTCCGAGTCAGGAAGTTATAGCGTTGGAGGCTCAACCGGTCGTTGCCAAATAAATATCAACGACGAGCCCGACTATGAGGAGGAGCCGATTGAAGATGGAGAACGTCCTCCAGGAAGGAACAAAAGTAAAAAAATAGCGGCTGAAAAAAGGAAACAAGCTGCATCAGGAAGTGGTGGTGGTTCGAGGTTGGAAGGTGTTATGGCGGAGTTAAAATCATTCAAGGAAATCTTTAACGACAGGCAAACCGAGAAGGTAAATATTAAAAAAAAAAAAACTAGCCGAGGAGAAGCTAAAGAAGCAACAAGAAGCGCAGGAGTTGGAGGAATGGAAAATAATGACCACCGACCTTAGCTCCTATCCACCGGAAGACCGTCCCAAATGATGAAGGAAAAAATGGAGTGGGGGAGTGTAGTTTTTTTTAAATGTAACTTTAGGTTTTTTTTAAGTGTGTTTTTTTTTTTAATTTAAATGTAACTCTAGGTTTTTTCTAGGTTTGTTTTTTTTATTTAAATGTAACTTTAGGTTGTTGTTTTTTAAGGTTTTATTTAAATGTAACTTTGTTACTTTTATTTACTTTGTTTTCATTAATTATTTAAATCAAATAAATAATAATAAAAAATTGGAGGAGTAGCATCCCCACACCCTTAAAAGTGTGAGAAATGTAAGAAAGAATCTCAGCCATTAGATCTAAATTAATTGAAAAAGGGGAAGGTTCCAGCCCACTTTTCACATTTCAATTTTAAAAGAAAAAGAAAAATTTAAATAATATCAAATATCTTCTGATTTTCAACGAAGAGTCTTCTTCTTCTCGGTCTCTGCAACTTATACCGAAGATCTCATTTTTCTTCAAAAAAATTTTATTGTTCTTCTCCATGTCTCTCTAATATTATATTCAGAGGTATCCTAATAATTTCTTAGGTGTATTCGAATACATAAAACCACAACACAATTTTCCTTTTTGTATTTCGACAAGAAAGTTAAGGAGTATCCCGTACACTCCCTAAACCCCACCTAAATCCGCCCCTGGTAAGGAGCACCAATAACCCAATTAAAACTGAGTTACGACTTATGGGAACAAACCTTGGATTTTTGGCCCTAAAAAGTAAGGGGCTCAAGCTAGGAGTTTGTTTTCTTGCTTAATGATTGAGTAGGGTGTGTAGAGTTCACTAGTCATGTGTCACGTTCTTATTGATGCAAAATGATTGAGTAGGATGTATAGAGTCTTGTGGATCACTATTGTGCGTAACTTGCATTTACTCATGCCATGTAGCATGTGTAAATTTGTGTACGATGAGCCTATAGATACCTCGTACTGTCCATTTATTGGTGAAAGAAAATCAATATTTCTAATTAATTATTTTAGTAAATATTTATCTTGATACAGTTAACTCGTACTATCCATTTATTGGTGAAAGAAAGTCAATATTTCTAATTAATTATTTTAGTAAATATTTATCTTGATACAGCTTGTTTGTTTTTATAACTTTTCTTTATTTTAATTTTCCCAATATTAATTATCAAAATCCACTCCCCTTATATATCTGTTATTCTTTTTTTACTTTCTTTTTATTGGTTCATTTAGCATTGTACAAGCACAATAACATATAGTGCAAATGGTATGTGACTTAAGTTAACTTTATCTCATACATAACATTAACCCATCATCTATTGACAATGAGTTTTTCTTTTATTTTGGGTTTCTAGCTAATTTCTGCTTTCTTTTATTGGTCTACGTAGTATAGTATAAACATATAGAATAGGGTACACATATTTTATGGCTTAATTAATTTTATCTCATATGATAGTTTTTTTCTTTTATTTGGGTTTGAGTTATTTATTTGTATATATATAGGGGAAGGGGTAGATGATCCTGTAAAAAAGGCCTAAAGTGTGAGAAGGGTAAGAAAGAATCTCAACCATTAGATCTTTTGATCTAATGGTTGAGATCAATAGGGACCAAATTGTAAAATATTTTCATTAATTTGGATTGATTTGAAATATCTAGGGGCAATATAGTCTTTTAAACCCACTAGAAATTAGGTAATACACATGTAACTTCCCCCCGTCTTTTTTAAACGTCAATAACTTTTATACGTAACTTTTTTTTAAATTACACCATAATAACGAGTGTTTTTTATCTTTAATATGAGTACCATATTGCTATACTTATATAGAGAAAAAAATATGTTTCGATCAGATGTTTAGTCAATGAATGGTGTTATATACTTGCTGAATGGTGTTATATACTTGCTGAATGATTTATATATTTACTGAATGGTGTTATATACTTGTTGAATGGTGTTATATACTTGCTGAATGGTGTTATATACTTACTGAATGGTGTTATATACTTGCTGAATGCTGAACGGTGTTATATACTTGCTGAATGGTGTTATATACTTGCCGATTGGTGTTATATACTTGCTGAATGGTGTTATATACTTGCCGAATGGTGTTATATACTTACTGAATGGTGTTATATACTTGATGAATGGTGTTATATACTTCCTTTAATTAAGGTGGTTGTTATGGGAAGTTTTTAATTAATTAAATTAATGATAAAATTACTTGTTTACCTTTTTCAATTAATTTAGATCTAATGGCTGAGATTCTTTCTTACCTTTCTCACACTTTTAGTCTTTTTTACAATAACCTTACCCTAGGGGAAGGTTCATTGGGGAACACTTAAAAAGTGAGGAACAACGGAGAACGACTCAAACGAACTCTGATTGGACTCATTCCTGCGGCGTTGGAACCGACTCGTTGAACCCTAACTAAGATCTTTTAACCCTAAACCCTAAATCCTAACTCCTAAACTCTAAACCCTAAAGCTAAAAATTAAGGCTAAAACCTAAGCTAAACCGTAAAATCTAAACTATAAAACCTAAAAACTAAACCCTAAAGGCTAAACCTAAAGCTAAACCCTAAAGCTAAAGTTAAACCCTATAGCTAAACCCTAAAGCTAAACCCTAAAAGCCAAACCCTAATATATTTAGGGTTTAGGGTTAAGAGATCCTAGTTAGTGTTCGACGAGCCGGTTCCAACGCCGCCGTAATGAGTCCAATCGGAGTTCGTTTGAGTCGGTTCCCCACTGTTCCCCACTTTTTTAGTGTTCCCCAATGAATCTCACACTATAAATGTATATATTTATTTTCTAACTTATTTTTTAGAACCAAAATTACATAGATGGTTCATGTGGTTCACTTAAATTACGTATACGATTATAGGCCCGTTGCAACATACGGGATCCTCAATACAAGTTGTAATTTAAAAACCAATGAGGTGGTGGTCATTGTCAAAGACAAAATCTTTAAAACCTCCTGAGTTTGAAAGGGAAGATCCTAAATTCAAGTCCCACAGACGATGAGGATTAAAAAAAATTTGCCATAAAAATTGTCATTTAAAAACCCATTGATATGTAGATATAGGAAAGGGAAATCACGCAAATGAATATGGTAAATTATTTTCTTTTACACAATAGCATTAACTTTTTAACGCTTAAAAAATAAATATTCAAAACCAACCAATCAGGGACGTCCGACTAAAGATGACTAAGCCTTATCCGACACAATAAACTATGAAAGTTACCACGGGTCTACGAAAACAACCGATCAAACTAATACATGTGTAAAAACCGCCTATATTTTAGCTACTGGCTAAGGCTTAGGCTTCGCTTTGATCAGCCGGCTAAGGCTTAGCCCTTGCTTTCATCCACCTAAGGCTTAGCCCCGACCTGCTTTTATCCGTCGGCTAAGCCTTAGCCCCTGCTTTAACATGTGTTTTCCTTTGATTGGTTTGTTGTGCTTCTTGATGTACTTTACGAGAGTTTCCTTGGCTAGCTAATTCCTTGCCGTCTAGATTATTTGTTATCTCGATTTGCATGTCTTTTTTATTAATTTTAAAAAATATTTCCCCTATAAGAAAAGGGTTTCTCTAATTAGACTCTAATATAATTCTCCATCACACTCGAATATGTCATATTATTTAGATTTTAGTAGGGATGTCCAATAAAATTTGATCTTACAACACCATTAATTATAGTTTTAGAAGTCAGGTCACCATTATAAAATTAGATATTTCAAATATTGATTTTCAAGATAGTACAAACCATCGACCTGTTGAGTAGGGGTGTGTACATACCGGTGTTAAATGTTTTTAGGTCAAATCATAACGTATCGTTAAAAACATAATTTTATCATCGAAAACCAAAACTAAACAGTTAAAATTTTAAACGGAACCGTGACTAGTTGCAGTTTGGGCTTGATTGGGTCTATAAAAAATGCATAAACTACAAATTTTAGAAGCTATCCAAAATTACGTAATACAAGTTGTCAATTGCATACATAAATTGATTTATCCTAATAATTATATAACATCTATAATAATATTTTAGCAAAATATATAACATTTATAAAACATTTTGACAAAATAGACAACATTTTAATTTATAGGGTGGGAGTTGGCTACAAAGTCCGTTTTTCCTACAAAGTGTAAAAAGTCATAAAACACGATAATGTCAACCATAAAACACACTCGGAACCCACAAATAACGAAGTGAAAATCACTAAAACGCTATATTTGTGGGTTTTGTGTTGTGTTTTGGATGATAAGGCTTTGATTATCGAATGACTAACATTAGTGTGTTTTATGTTGATAATCATGTTGTGTTTTATATTCATAGTTCTGCGATGGTGTGTTTGAAGTTTTTATTGATTGTTAGGGTTTGGATATTGTGTTTCAGTGATTTTCACTCTGTTATTTGTGGGTTTTGAGTGTGTTTAATGGCTGAAATTGTGGTGTTTTATGACTTTGTACACTTTGTAGAAAAAATTGACTTTGTAGCCGAACTCCACCCTTAATTTACATATTTTAACAAAGTATATAGCATTTATTATACATTTTAACAAAATATATAATATTCATACCTACTTAGTTCTGTACGAAACTTGCGGGTAAGCAGGTTGCTCGTAAACCAATGACTCTGGGCGTAAGAAGGTACACCACCATCTTCGTTGTTATCATAGTTTTGTTGTCCATACGAGGCCTCATACCCGTGTTCGTAAACCGGATACCCGTAATCTTATTTACCGCTAGGCACAACAAACTTAAAAATATCAGTGGGTAAAACATAGCGGTAAATCTAACGCATAATTGAAATAAGTAAATAAATAAATTCTTAACAATAGTTTCTTGGGATAAGAATGAAAGCCGGACATGTCCTCTCCGCGTGATCATCATTTACTCTTCCCTCGTAAGAATTACGGATGGCAAACCCCTCCTAAAACAATGGTGTGGTAAGTATTTCCTAAACAAAACAAACAAAACAACTTAATAAATAGTATACCGGACAGAATAAACGTGTTCATGTTGCCTGACAATTTTCCAAATACATAAGTGAGGTCAAACCAAAACATCGCTAATTGTTGAATTCTTTGTCGAAAGAAACAACGAATGAAATGAACTTTCTCCCTTCGTCAGTTTATAAATGCACAATGCAGATCAAAAGAAATCATTTTTCAGAGTTTTATACGACTCGTATAGCTCTATACGAGTCGTATAAGGCTGACGTATTATCACATCCATCACCTTTATGTCACTGTTGAAAGACATCATACTACTGCATACTTAGTGCGAGTCGTATAGCTCTATACGACTCGTATAAGGTTCACATGTGATAACTTTAGCAGGCTTTGTCTGAATTTGCAAATTATAATTTGTAACATCCCAAAACGGGAATTTTAAAATTCGTTAGAATGGTACCATGTTTAATTAAATAAATATAATAACTAAGTTATTAAACTTGGTTAAATGTCTAAGAAAACAATCAAGAAAAGGAATTTGCTACATTTGTGATCAAGTAACAATTAGAGGGGCCAAGGTTGTCAAAAAAGAGGAAAGTTTATGTTAATTAAAATTAAAATTAAAACCCCAAAAATACACATTCAGTGTGTGTGTGGGGGTCGATGTTCGACCAGGAGAGAAGGGAAAAAGGGGGTAAAACCCTAGATCACCAAAATCCATCAAATTGAAGGAGGATTGAAGGGCTAAACGAATGCATGAACCAGGAATGTCGATCACTTAAGTGTTTCTACCATCATGTCGAATTTGGTATTTTAATGATGTTTGATCAAGTGGGTTTTGTGTAATTTGTGATTATAGTGTAAGATTTAAGCATGAATGTTAGTTATATTGAATGTGTAGGTGCCAAAGTATGTTTAATTTTGATTATGATGAAGATTTGGGGAAAACCCATTTGCTATAGGTAGGGTGGCGACATTGGTATACTACCCATGTCAAATCTTATGCAAATTCAGATGTGTTATGATTTATGTGATTGGTTTTTGTTAGTTAGATTTAGTATGGGGTGAAGTTATGCGATTTTTATTTAGATGTTAATGACAAGTGGACACAAAAATTAGGAAGATGAGCATGAAAAAGTACTTGTACATTATTTTTTAAATATGAAACCCGCCAAGTGTTCGATGAAATGCTTAAGAGAACAAGAATGTGGATTTCTAGTAAGGATGATGCCGGGTTCAAGGTTAGTGTTAAATTAGTTAATTTTGAATAATGTTATTGGTTGTAGAATTATAAGATGACTAGTATGGAAGGAATTGTTTATGTTTTGCATATATGATCTTGTGGTTGCATATGTAATTCACTATGTGAGTAAGGAATATAAATGATGCCCGTAGTATAATCGGCTATACTATTGTGGATGTATGAGATTAGAAATCATTAAATACATGCTACATCAATATGTGCCATATGTGATGACATGAAGAATTATGTGGAATGAAAATATGCGGCTCTAGTTTGTACTATGTGATGTTAGAATTGACGAGTAAAGTTTAATGTAGGATACGGATGTGAAATGAATGCAATAATAGAATGTGCGTTTATACTAATGAAGTAGTAACCTTAATGGCATGAAAGTATAGGATCATGTTTGGATGGAAAAGCATGGAAGGCTAACGGAAAGGATATGATGAAGCATGTACGAAATGGGCACTCGAGGTAAGTGATTTCCGTAATCACTTCTTATTTTGTTTAAATGAGGTAGCGTAGTTAATTGAGCATGATGATGATTGAAGTCGATATGGTTTTGGTTGTATGAAATCGGTAAGTTTAGCTAAGTAGACCGAAGGGGACAATATAAAGTTGTAATGATATGACGGATTTATGTCTAAGTAATGGCTAGGGTATTGTAACCGGGTAATGGGTAGAATTGCACATAGTGCGCCAACCGAGAATGGGGATTAGGATTTATGGTCAAAAGATTTAGCTTTTGACCTTAAATAAAAGAATTGTTTAACAAAAATATGGACGTGTCGAATGGTCGAAACGAGTATGTAGAGCCAAAGGCTTTAAGTTATGATTGTTCCTTGTTTGGATGTTATATTACAAGCTCATATGTTAGAAAATCGATTTACCAAAGCATAGGAAAAAGAATCGCGTTAGTCGAATCCGTAGAACGAAAGTTATGCCAATTGTAAGTCGAAAATACCTTTGGAATTCATAGCTGGGAATTTGCAGCAGCAAATTGGAAGTTTCTGTCGGAATACGGCTGTCGCGCTACGCGACAGCAAATCAGTATTACCGTCGCGCAATACGAAGGCTGTCGCGCCCCGCGAGCGCTCAGGGTAGGGGCCGTCGCGCCCCGCGAGAGGCCAGTCAGCTGGCAATTTTTTTTGGTTTCTTGTTTGATTGCGCATCCGGACTCGATGTTTTAATGATTTTCGTTGCCCTATAACTTATATTAAAGCCGATTTGATGCACGAGTGATGTTATGAGCCTCCGGATAGTGGAAGTAGGTATTTTTCTTTCGTGTTAGAGAAGAAATATTATAAGTACTCGAGTCTAGAGATGAGTGGGCATGCAGAATGGTAAGTATAAAACTTTAATCACGGAAGTAGTGATTATTGATAAGAAATGCGAGATTAAGTGAACCAAAGTAGGAAGCGAGGGCTTGCGTCTATGTGTGTGTATGTGTATGTAAATGTGTGCGTATGTATGTAGGTGTCTATGTTGTATGTATAAAGGAAATTAGGAACGTATATTTTTGTGTATGCAAGATGTTATAAGTACATGAATGAATGGTTTGGAATGGTTTAATTATGTTCTAGCATTAATGCTTGCTAATGGTGTGTTGGAGATTGGAATGAAATGCAGGTACATAAACACCGGGTTCAGGGAGTATCAAAGTCGAATTCGGAACAAGAAATTACTAAAGGATAGTTGAATGAATTAAAGTTCCTATCGTTAAATGTTATTCAATATTGGACTATATGAGAATTATGTCGTATGATGTTGTAAATGACTAATGGTTATGATGTATGTGATGTCCACAGGTATCGCACGGGTTTCCGCTACCACTAGTGAAGTGAAGCAGACATAGATCGAGTTGAGAGCAAGGATTGTACGGGAAAGAAAGGTCACATAGTTATTTTAAATAGGTCATGAATGTACTACAATTTGTAATTGGGTCTTCATGTAGTTAATATGATTTTTTTAGAACGAAATTTATGGGCTCATAATTTCCGCTGTGTTGTATTTAAGTTCTTGCAAGTTGGTCATACAGGGAATAGTTCATAATGCGAATGGGTCATGCCCGAATTTTGTTAAATAATAGTATGATAATATTACTTTTTTGGATTAGGAAATCTGGGTGTTACATAATTACCCTATACAGGTTGTATAGAGCTATAAAACTTGTATAGAGGGTGTCAAAACAAGGAACTTTAAGTGTCTAAATAATATGACAATATCTACCACTTGTGGCCTAGTGATTGAGAGGCTTGCATTCTCCAATGGAGACCCAAGTTCAATACTCACTTGTGTCATTTTGGTGGATTAGGTAATAATAAATAGAGCCTACCCTCCTTGCAGAGGTGTTAGGTTCTATTCTGAGCCCACCAGGCTTTTCGTCTGACCGTGTATTACACCAGATAGTGTTTAACTCTTTTGGTGGCACAACGTTTGCCAAGTGTCAGTCGACGGTATGGTTTCTCAGTGGAACTCCCAAGCCAATCTCTGAAACCAGCATATACCCTGTTAAGAATTCATAATCTAGCCGGAGTGGGACAACGAGACTCTCCAATTTGAAGAATACGATTATCTAACACGAGAAATTTACGATTAAAAAAATAATATGATCCTTTCCTTTATACTTTTTACAAGACATGTAACATTAGGGGATAAAATTATCTACGCCTATAGGGGTATCACCGTGAGTAGGGATTGCTTCATGAGCGCCATCGGGATGATTATTACTTTAACTAGTTTATAGACTCATGTATTACACGAGTTTATACAGTATAAATGATATAGTTATATAATCTTTAAAAAACTTTATATTACTAACGACCTATGTTAATTAGTAACAAAACTTTATATATACGAATTTCTATTACCATATAATGGTTCACACAACTAACTTGAATTTATTACAAAAACTGGCACATCTTAATTAGTAATAATGAAAATACCATAATAGTCATGTATTACAAAGGTTGAATATTGAAAAACATGTAATAAACAAATTTATATGTTATTAATAGGAATGAAATTATGTATTACGTTACATATAATAATGTATAAATAATAATAATAATTTTTATCATTGTGTATCTTTTAAATATAACTTTTATTTATAATAAATCTCTAAGACCTCAATTCTGTTTATAAAATTCATTATTTAAGTTGTTCTTTTTCTTTTTATTGGTATGACATAAATTAGAGTTGTTATTCTTACTAATAATTGTTATGCGAATTTAATTAATAAATAGTATTTGTAAAGTTATGATATAAGTTAAATGTTTATATATGATGAATAAAATCTTTTCATTAATAAATGTTAATTGACTATATCACAAATGGGTATAAAATGAAATCAATATATTTCGTATCTCCATTAAATTGAAAACACATCATAAATCAAGTAGCTACAAATCTTAATATTATCTCATCTAAAAAACTTCAAAACGTTAACTTCTCTCCGTCTATCATTTTAAAACAAAGTTCAATAAAATTTAGTCTTGTTGCAAGATAGTCCCATGGTTACTCTTTTTTAGATTTTATTTATATGTAAGAAAAACTCATATATTGATTTTATAGATAATCTCATATATGGATAACAAATTTTGTTTATTCTTTTGTAATTGAAACTATTTTATTTTAAGAAGTACTAAAATCATAGTTTTAAATATTATAGATCACTTATGTATATATTTTAATCATAAATTAGAAATATATATTAATTATTATATATTATTAATGAATTATCATAAATTAGAATTAGAATTAGATATTAATTATTATATATTATAAATGAATTAAATTAAAGATGAAAATGCCATGTGACATTAATTGAAAGGGATATTAGAGGAGAAAATGCCATGTGACATTAAAAATATTCTTTTATTAGTATTAGATTATATACTATTATTTGTGTTATTTATTACTAGTAGGGAACCTGTGTGTTGCAGCGGGGTCGATAATATGGGCCGAGAACATAATTCAAACCTAAAAACGTCAAAAATCGTATATACGTTGTGTTGTGTGTGTGTGTGTATATATATATATAGGGTAAGGTTAATGCGAGAACCACCTTTATTGCGAAAACCACGAGAACCAATGTGAACACAACCTAAAATAGCTAAAAAAACCTAACCCCCCCCCCCCCAAAAAAAAAACCTAAACACCCCCCCCCCCCGAAGCTAGATGCTAAAAACTAAAACCCCCAAAAAAACCTAACCCCCCCCCCCCCAAGCTAAAATGCTAAAAACTAAACCTAAAAAAAATCTAAATTTTTTTTATGTTAAAATCGCTACTTTTAGTAGCCAAAATTTTTTTTTGGCTACTAAAAGTAGTGAATTTTTTATAAAAAATATTAATTTTTTTTTTTGTGTTTTTTAGCTATTTTTAGGCATTTTTGGTTGTGTTCACATTGGTTCTCGCGGTTCTCGCAATAAAAGGTGGTTCCTAACGGATCTTTGTCCTATATATAAAAGCACTCATGCTTCGCTGCTGCAACGCATGGGAAACCCTCATGATAAACAGGGAAACCCTTATGATATTATATAGCATATATCTAGTGGGAGACCCACATGTTACGGCGGAGTAGACAATATATATCTAAAGTTTTAACTAACTTCTCTAAAATTACATAACACATTTAATGTTGAATTTGATTAATTTTGTTTGACTGGTTAGTCCTTTAGTCCAAATACACAAATACAATAGAATGTATTTTAAATATATGTTCTTGATGAAGGTGATATAGATTTATTAAATATAAATGTCATTGATCAAGAGAAAGTGGGTATGAATGGAAGAAAATGACAAAAAGTTTGGCATTTTAACTTAATGCTTCATATGCCATCTTACAATTCTTTAGGAAACAAGCTGCGCCGCTTGTTTGTTTCATTTCTCTCCTTTTTATTTTAAATTAACAAATTGCACTACAAATTGTCAATTTTTAAAACTTTTGTCATGAATGTTTTAACCTTTAAGTAAAGCCATGTCGTAACCTATATAAAAAATAAAATGGTCGTTTCAATATTTCATTAATTTCTCAGCATTGGTCTCGTGACTCTCATCACTCTTTCTTCTTTGCACCATCATTCACCTCCAACCACCCCCGATGACTACCTAAATAGACCATGAAAACCAAAAATAGTAATCTAGGGATGGTAATGAAACTGGTTTGGGGCGGGCTTAGAACACATATTAGTAATTCTAGTTTCATCTTTGATTGTAATATCGTGTCCTATACCCGGCACAATACCCATCAGGTATAGATTATACCCACGGTAGTCGAATATACTTGTTAGTTTAATAACACATATTCTTGCAATTTCCAAAATCACTTTTTACTATTTTAATTTGTATATAACTTTATTCAATTAATCAAGGATAAAGGACAATAAACATAGAAAAAAAAAGTTTTATGGTTTAGGTAAACGGGCATGCATGTTTTGGGTAATTGGGCCGGGTATTACCTAATATCACACCTGTTTCATACTCCTAGAAATCAAAACTAATCCCATGCCCGAATAACCTTTCTCATTACCCATTCCGACTCTAGTTTGCCCATCGGGTCCAAATTCTTTCACCATTCTTAATCACATGTGGTACTCACAAATCTTTGCTACCAATCCATGTTAACTAAGTAGGGATGACGATGGGACGGATATTAGAAATCCTACTCCCATACCTAGTTGTAAATTGTATCCCATACCTAACCCAATAATTGTTGGTTTGTGTCGGATAATCTAATATGTATGTGTCGGGTAATTATTCTTAAGGTATCAGGTGAGGGTTACCTGCTAGTTTGTTAAAAATTACGTTGGGATTCCCATATACGCATCTTACTATTTTAATTTTTTAATAACTATATGACCCAAGAAAATTACATATTTGACAACTAAAAATTAGGAAGTACTAGCAATAAGACCCGGGCGCATTGCAGCGCAGGTACGGCGTAAACATCAAATGGATTATTTCAAATGTTATGTGATGCGTTAATCATATGAAAACGCGTGTTTCGACGTATCCGATTGAACTCAATGTAACCTTTATTGTCACACCCCAACCAATGGCGGAAACATCGGGATGAGACGAAGTGTGAAGATTGCTAGAGACATCATAACGCTACTTGTGACAATATTTAATAAACCGATTTCATTTCATAATTCATTTGTCTACATTACAAGGAAATCAAATAACATCAAGTTCAAGGGAAATACAATACAACATAATCAAAATTGATACAACGATTAAACCTAAACGTCTATATGTGTATCTAGGCATCAACGCTACTTCATTTCATAACATCATCATCCTCAACCTGTAACATGTTTAAAATAAAGTTCAATGCAAAAGCAAAGGAGAGTATACAAGTTTAAGCATAAGTATAAGTATAAAAGTTTAAAACGAATCCACATGGCAACTTTGTTTATACAAGATCTAACATGGCATGCAATATTTCTAGCCAACCATCTGTTTACGCAAACGGCCCTTTCCATAGCACATGTCATCATTTCGTTGCTATAAAAAGACCATAAGTTTATAATTTAACATGACCCAAGTTTAAAGGGGGCGGTGCGTTACTCCTATAGCGCTATACATGTCAAATGGAGGCTCGTGAAAGCTAATGACTAAAACATATCACATAAGTATGGTCCACGTAAGCATCAAGTATCATAACATAGTATTCATCTATAAGGATTGTTTTGTGCATTGCATAAAGAATAAGTTTAAGTGCGTTTTAATAAGGTAAACATGTTAGACCCCAAAAAGTGGTAAACATAAAAAGGGGTTGCAAGTATACTCACAATATTGCATATGCTTTCCGATTATCCAATGTGACGAGTTGATGAGGTTAGAAGGTTGAATGTGTAAGGGTTAAAGTTCAAGTATGTTTAGAGTCTAGATTCGGTATTTAAAACAACATAAAAATAAGATATGAGAATAGCATGTGAAAATAATCATCTTTAACACATAACACTTGTATGACACTTGGTAACCACAAGGGTTATAATGATTTCATGAGTTCAACACCCATAAGAATCATAACAAGGTTTAGGTCTTTAGATGATTTTCTACTACTTTGACAATTGGACATGAATTCAACATCAAAGGTTCGAATGTACATAAATATTATTTAGGTTGTATAGTATATAGTATTAAGTCCAAATGTTCAAGTATTTCAAGCATGAGGTAGAATATTATATCTTCATTTAGGTACCTCAAAATGTGTCATAGAAGTTATGTAGGAGGTAAGAAGAACAAGCTTCCATTTAGGCACCTCGTATGCGTTCACCACTACCCTTGTTGTAAGGACAAACAAGGAGGGTCATGAACTAAGATTAGTATAAGAATGTAAACAATCTAAGCTATGAGAAATCATCAAATCATGTGGGGATTTTATGTTGGAAAAACCCAAGTTGTTCCATAATCACTCCTACATCAAGTTTGAAACTTGAACATGACTTGTGGGTCAAAAACCCTAAACAAAACATAATTTATTTGAGGTTTAACCTTTGATTTTGTATGTCTCAACCTTGTTTTTAAGCCTAACTAACCATAGGAGTGGTTATAAGCATAAGGACATAGGTTTGAGTGAGTTAAACTCATGTTTAAGCAAACATTAATGAAAACAAATTTAAACATTAGACTTTGAAGCCATTTTACCGGAGTTCCAGGGACTTTTTTGCTGTGAAACACCCCTAGAATCGAAGCTAAGGTCAAGCCAAGCATTCTGGAAAAAGAATGGACCAAAACGGATAAGAAATGAAGAAGTTATGCCCATTTTCGTAAAACTCGATGAATCTGTCCGAACTCTGATTTACAGCAACGATTTTGAGTGATTGAGAAAGATTTGGGAGTGTTTGTAAAGTGTTTTGAGTTTGGAGAAGGTGTGTATTTATAGGGGAAGAGTTAGGTTAAGTTGGTGGGTGTTTAATGGAGGTTTAGAGGTGATTGGAGGAGGAGAATTGGTGGGATTTCGTGCAAAATCGCGGAGTTTTCAAGTTTCTGCCCGCCCAGACACCCCTTACGGACCGTAAGGGATGAGGCTTACGGTCCGTAAGCCTTTTCCAGGAAACAAAATTTTATTTTTTTTGTTTTAATGATTTGCGACATGTTCCAATGACATATATTACGTGTTTTATGACCATTTTAGGGTATTTAGGTGTATAAGGCATGTTCTAAGGGTTACACAAGTATAAAACGAATATGACTAAGCATAAGACTCGTATGTAAGTATGGTATGAGGTATGTATGTCACGTATTGGTAGGTTTCTAACACGTTTGCAAGCATCACGAATATGTGTCAGTTGTTTCATGAGTTAAACATATGAATATGTAAGAAGTATGTATAACACAAGTTTGGAGAAAACACAAGTTTTATTTATGATTCAAGTCCCATATTTTAAAATGATTACGACGAAAGGATGATTACAAGAATGCAAGGTTTCTAAAAATAGAACTTCAAGCAAAGGTTTCTAAGTGTAGAAAGTTTGAAAACGCGGTTCAAGAGGAAGACTTGAAAGGGTTTTGGTAAAAAGTGATTATTTAAAACTAAGACTTGGAAATTTTGAAACGTTTTGAAAAGCACGAAATCTTGGGAGAATAGTCATAATTGGTTTGTAAAATGATTTGTTTGGCTAAAATGGTTTTGGGGCATAAGTATGGGTGAACGTGTATAGGTAAAACGATTTTGAATAGCTAAATTTGGAGTTGTTTTACAAATGTATTGTATTTAAGAAAGAGGTCTTTATATAATGGTTTAAAATCAATAAAAATTGACGTAGGTTGCGTAGGAAGTTTTAAAGTTAGTATAAGACCACCTATTGAAATTTGCTTTTCGAGTGGAACGAGGAAATTTGGTAAAATAAAGTATTAACGGCCTACTAAATACGTTTACACAAGAATAAAGAATAGGAAGATGGTTTTAAAGGTAATGAGATATGTTAGGATGCGATTGTTTGAACAAGCTTGATTGTGAACGAGGTTTGTATGAAAGAAAAGGATAAAGGAGAATAATACGAGTATAGAATGAACGAATGACTCTTAAAGAGTGCAAGTATAAGAATAGCATAAGTGTTGGATAAATGAACGCAGTGTGTTAAGGATGAAGTCTCGTCGTGGATAATCGGATATAATGCGTTTGTGAGTTGTCTAAAGTTGTATTAGGTCTAAATAGGTCTGTAAAACACTGAATTTCTCATGACACGTTTTACGAAAGTTTGGTAACGTGGTGAAAACACTTATATATAGGAAGTACCAGCGGCGTATCCACCATGTTTTTACCACATTACGTCCGTTCCGTATTCGGTGCCATGTTACGTTTCGTGTCTTACCATACACAGTAGTACACTCTATGGTTCTCATACGCCTATCACTATAATCCCGTGTGCACCCGTGATTATATTGATCGTCGCATGATCCGCATAGCTTGTACTAGTTGTGTATGAATATGGGTAGGTACACTAAAAAATAAGAATGTGTGCGTATAAGAATAAAGTATGTAAGCAAGTCCATGCTTAAGTATGTATAGAACCCACGTAAGCGAATCACTCGGATTAAGCTCGCGTACGGGTACAAATGTATGGATCATGAGTATGAACGAGAGTATGAGCATAAGTATAAGTTTAAGTATGAATAAGCACGCAAGTATGTGTATCAACATAACACACACGAGTAGTACGTGTATACGTATAAGCATGCAACGTATGAGTATAAGTAAAAACATGAAACATATGAGTATAAGTATGAATACGATTATAAGTATAAGCATAAAATGTATTGTTATGAATATGAGTGTGAGTACGAATACTAATGATTGCGTATATAGTATTAATTGAAACATAACAAAGTTAAGCAAGTAAAAGTGCTCAAGAGGTTGAGCATGTAAATACGAACGATATAAATGAAATTGTCGTGATGCAACGACTAAAACGTGTATGATGATATGCATGTATAGTTGTTTAAACGAAACATTGAGTTCATCGAATCAAAATTAGATTGGGTTTGGTTTGAAAGGTAGAATATAGTTTTCATATGTAAGAGGATATAAAGTACTCATTGGTTAAGCATAATGTATTTTGTAATGAATGGAAATTCTACATTTGTTTTAAAAGAAATTTTGAATTTTGGGGGTTCTTGTGAAAAAGTCGATCCAAAAAAAAAAAAATTATCAAATGATTTGTTGTTGTTGAAAATAGTCTTAGGTAAAACGATCTTATAATATTTATAAGATCCTATATGTAATTGAGAAAAGGTTGGTTTGGTTTCAATTAAGAATGGAAGTCTCTAAAATGACGATATAACGCGAGCATATTTTAGTGATTAAGTCGAAGATGAAGTTTATGGGCAAGAGTTTCATTGGACCGATTAAATTGATAGGTAGCATTTCGTAAGGTTTGGAAATTTGTGTAGTAAAACGTTTAAGATATGATTAAGAATCTCGTGTATATGAGTTGAGTGAAAATAAATTGAAGGATAGAAAGTACGCTTGATGAAACCATGTATTTTGTATACGTATACGTATGTATTTTGAATAATGATAACTAATTTAGGTATAAAACATGATCAAGTTTGCATAATAAGATATTTGGAAGAGACGTTTCGGTAACGATCACCTAGGTAAGGGAATCACCCCTAACTCGTTGGTGAGGTCGTTTTTTTTTAGAAAAAAAGGAGTGGACTTAATCGTCAAGGTAAGGAAATCACTCCTATCTTGATGATATGTCCCCACTCGTCGTTACAAGGAATACGAATTTAAATTATATGAAAACATGCATATGTATAAATGTGTGAAAAGGATCTAATATGTTGGGTGTGTGTGAGGAGAAAATACCGAAAGTAAATTCGTATTTGAAAGATTGCATCGTATAAAACAAATAATATAACATCTGTTCGATTAAAATTTGGGATGGTTCCAAAACGGAACGTTGACTAACCAAAGTGGTCGAAAAGTCTTTTGAATTTATGAGGAGCATGCTTTGGCCTAATAGGTGAAATACTCTCGCCGACAAGTCGGTTAACGGTATTTACCCTTCCGGTTACTACATGTCCCTAATTCATTTGAAATTTCCTGACTTGGCGGGATTAATGAAAATCAAAGAGTGGAACTAGTCGTCAAGGTGCGGGTTTCACCCCTAACTTGACGATTTCGTATCCTAAGTGTGGTTGGTACTCGTCGGGTCAAAATTTAATTTCGACACTTGACGAGGGTCCACCAAAATTTGAAGTTTGAATTTCTCCATCAAGGTGAGGATTTCACTCCTAACTTGATGGTGAATTTCATGTAAAAAGAAAAGTAGATAGATTGGGAGTTTTTCACCAAATTGTGGGTTTCACGCCTATTTTGGTGACGTCGTCTCGTTTGTGTATTACGAGTGGTTTTGATTATAATAACGAGTAAAGGACGTATTCTCAAAATAATAATAACAAGTATAAGCATAATAAGTATCTCAAGAAATAATACGTAAAAGATATTTCAAGGGTAGCACATAAAGGGTGGAACGATACCATAAGTATTATCAAACAAAGCATGTATTAACACATAAGAATGTCATGTCAAGTATGATACATAAGGATAAAAATGACACATACGTTAAAAAGGATCAAATAGAATGAATAAGAAACACATAAAGTGGCATGCGTGTAGTTTCAAATAAAGCATAAGAATAAGGCTCTAAACTAAAGACTAGGTAAAAGCATGACAATTCTACCTAATTCCCTATAGTTATGGCTCTAATACCAATCTGTCACACCCCAACCAATGGCGGAAACATCGGGATGAGACGAAGTGTGAAGATTGCTAGAGACATCATAACGCTATTTTTGACAATATTTAATAAACCGATTTCATTTCATAATTCATTTGTCTACATTACAAGGAAATCAAATAACATCAAGTTCAAGGGAAATACAATACAACAGAATCAAAATTGATATAACGATTAAACCTAAACGTCTATATGTGTATCTAGGCATCAACGCTACTTCATTTCATAGCATCATCATCCTCAACCTGTAACATGTTTAAAATAAAGTTCAATGCAAAAGCAAAGGCGAGTATACAAGTTTCAGTATAAGTATAAGTATAAAAGTTTAAAACGAATCCACATGGCAACTTTGTTTATACAAGATCTAACATGGCATGCAATATTTCTAGCCAACCCTCTGTTTACGCAAGCGGCCCTTTCCATAGCACATGTCATCATTTCGTTGCTATGAAAAGACCATAAGTTTATAATTCAACATGACCCAAGTTTAAAGGGGGCGGTGCGTTACTCCTATAGCGCTATACATGTCAAATGGAGGCTCGTGAAAGCTAATGACTAAAACATATCACATAAGTATGGTCCACGTAAGCATCGAGTATCGTAACATAGTATTCATGTATAACGATTGTTTTGTGCATTGCATAAAGAATAAGTTTAAGTGCGTTTTAATAAGGTAAACATGTTACACCCCAAAAAGTGGTAAACATAAAAAGGGGTTGCGAGTATACTCACAATATTGCATATGCTTTCCGATTATCCAATGTGACGAGTTGATGAGGTTAGAAGGTTGAATGTGTAAGGGTTAAAGTTCAAGTATGTTTAGAGTCGAGATTCGGTATTTAAAACAACATAAAAATAAGATATGAGAATAGCATGTGAAAATAATCATCTTCAACACATAACACTTGTTTGACACTTGGTAACCACAAGGGTTATAATGATTTCATGAGTTCAACACCCATAAGAATCATAACAAGGTTTAGGTCTTTAGATGATTTTCTACTACTTTGACAATTGGACATGAATTCAACATCAAAGGTTCGAATGTACATAAATATTATTTAGGTTGTATAGTATATAGTATTAATTCCAAATGTTCAAGTATTTCAAGCATGAGGTAGAAGATTATATCTTCATTTAGGTACCTCAAAATGTGTCATAGAAGTCATGTAGGAGGTAAGAAGAACAAGCTTCCATTTAGGCACCTCGTATGCGTTCACCACTACACTTGTTGTAAGGACAAACAAGGAGGGTCATGAACTAAGATTAGTGCAAGAATGTAAACAATCTAAGCTATGAGAAATCATCAAATCATGTGGGGATTTTATGTTGGAAAAACCCAAGTTGTTCCATAATCACTCCTACATCATGTTTGAAACTTGAACATGACTTGTGGGTCAAAAACCCTAAACAAAACATAATTTATTTGAGGTTTAACCTCTGATTTTGTATGTCTCAACCTTGTTTTTAAGCCTAACTAACCATAGGAGTGGTTATAAGCATAAGGACATAGGTTTGAGTTAGTTAAACTCATGTTTAAGCAAAGATTGATGAAAACAAATTTAAACAGTAGACTTTGAAGCCTTTTTGCCGGATTTCCAGGGACTTGTTTGCTGTGAAACACCCCTAGAATCGAAGCTAAGGTCAAGCCAAGCATTCTGGAAAAAAAATGGACCAAAACGGATAAGAAATGAAGAAGTTATGCCCATTTTCGTAAAACTCGATGAATCTGTCCGAACTCTGATTTGCAGCAACGATTTTGAGTGATTGAGAGAGATTTGGGAGTGTTTGTAAAGTGTTTTGAGCTTGGAGAAGGTGTGTATTTATAGGGGAAGAGTTAGGTTAAGTTGGTGGGTGTTTAATGGAGGTTTAGAGGTGATTGGAGGAGGAGAATTGGTGGGATTTCGTGCAAAATCGCGGAGTTTTCAAGTTTCTGCCCGCCCAGACACCCCTTACGGACCGTAAGGATGAGGCTTACGGTCCGTAAGCCTTTGCCAGGAAACAAAATTTTTTTTTTTTTTGTTTTAATGATTTGCGACATGTTCCAATGACATATATTACGTGTTTTATGACCGTTTTAGAGTATTTAGGTGTATAAGGCATGTTCTAAGGGTTACACAAGTATAAAACGAATATGACTAAGCATAGGACTCGTATGTAAGTATGGTATGAGGTATGTATGTCACGTATTGGTAGGTTTATAACACGTTTGCAAACATCACGAATATGTGTCAGTTGTTTCATGAGTTAAACATATGAATATGTAAGAAGTATGTATAACACAAGTTTGGAGAAAACACAAGTTTTATTTATGATTCAAGTCCCATATTTTAAAATGATTACGACGAAAGGTTGATTACAAGAATGCAAGGTTTCTAAAAATAGAACTTCAAGCAAAGGTTTCTAAGTGTAGAAAGTTTGAAAACGCGGGGCGTTACATTTATAAACTTTGTGATTGGAACAAAACATAAAGTAAATGAGTTTTATACCGTACAATCATAACGTATTACATGTGACCCGACTCATATATAGAAAACGTAACACATGTAACGGAAAAGTTGACACGTAAATTAAAAGAGATTAATTAGAGCTTTTGAAAAAAGGGAAAAAAGAAGCCCCGATTTGACTCCACTCGATTCCAAACAAATTTTACGAAACATTCATAAAATAAGCACCAAAACATATTATATTTGACTTGACTCATTCCTCAAAACATTTTACGTCGAAACATACACCAACTTGAACTTATAACAAAACATACATAAAAATATGTACGCAAAAATGGTTTATTTTATACGAAAACGTATTATATTTGATCTAACTCATTTTGTAATAAAATGTTTATGTCGAAACGTAGAGAAAAATTGAATTCATACCGATACATACATAAAAATATGCACATAAAAATAGTTTTTTTTAAGTAAAGGAGGTATAGGGATTAACTCAAAACAAATTATTAGTAAAAAACTGAATATACGACACCACTGCCAGCCACCACGAACATCAGAAAAGCATGTAAAAATAAAACAAATAAAAAAGGAATAAAAACCACCGAACGAAAAACAGATGTAAAATTGTTGAACCACGCACGCCCGTTGCTTCATTTTAATGCGAAAAGTTAGATCATAACGTAAAACGTAGAAAAGAATAACTAAATCGATTTAGGACCCGCCCGATGCGATGAACTTGTCAAACGGAGAAAACTAGATGCATTGCGAAGGGCCTGTCAAACGTAAAAAAAAAAAAAATAGACGAAAAAACGTTCCACCCTACACGTACGTTGCGGTGTGTTGACTTGCAAATTTAGAGTGAAATGTAGAACGAAAAACTTGTAAAAGATAAAAGTAGAAGGGACTAAAGTTGAATATAAAAAAGTGTTTGTGATAAATTGAAAAAGATAAAAACCTTTGGATTAAAAGTAAAAAATTTAAAGAGGTTAAAATGCAAAAGATAAAAAAACTTTTAGATTGAAAGTGAAAAATCATTTTTTTTAAAACACCCTATGCATAGGGTACAACAATATGAGCAACCACATGTTGGTAATTTATAGTGTGGTAATTTATCATTTTGTATATATATGAAATGCTTTATATAGTAATATAGATTATCGTTATTTTGTTATTACTGTTACCAGTATTATTGATTTAACTACATATTATTTTTACTAATACTATTATCATGATTATTATATTAATCCTATCATAGTAGTACTATTATTAATAACTTTAATTATTTTTTTTTGTTAAAAAATGGTTTAATGATGAGAGGCTGAGAAATTCAAAGTTTATATATGCAGTGGAAATGACGAAAAACTAATGTATTGTTGATGTAAAAGATAGAGAGAAGACAACCATTATTTTTTTGTCTAAATTACATGTTATACCTTTTAGTTTAAAAAACACTCAAACCAACCTGTATGTATATTTTTTTTTGTTGCATGTTATAACCTTTAACACAATCCTGTAAATTTGTGTTGTTAAGTGAGTGCAAATTGATCCTTTTACCACCCCTACCATTTTTCATCTGCTTCATCCCTTTTTTTTTCTCTATCTAAGCTTATCTTTTCTCTTTCTCTATCATGCCCTAAATCCACACCACTACTTGGCACAAATATTTAAATCTGAGTTAATAAAACCACTATGTCCTTACTTTTTCTGCATGTTTGTAATCTAAATTCCCCTTCTTAACAGAAGAATCAACACAAGCAAAAGAAAGAGAAATACATGGAGAGAGAGAGGCGGGGGTTGTTAGAGAGAAAGTGACGGAGAAAGAGAAAGAGAATCAAAGAGAGAGGGAGAGAGAGGGAGAGAAAGGAGGATGAGGATGGTTGTTCTTGTAACTGGAGGAAGACGATGGTTGTTCTGGTAACTGGAGGAAGACCATCAAGGATTGTGGAGTAAAACCAAATAGGTATGGTTCTCGTTGACGTTACTAGTGACGAGGTTGTAACGGAAGTTTGGAGGTTCCGAATTATAAATTAGGGTTTTTTTTACGTATATCTCCCTGCTAAGATGAGTTATTACATATTTACCCGACCCTTAAAATCAATTACATATTTCTCCTTTCTAAACTATATATATATTACATATTTCCTCTTCCTAAATTATATATATTACATATTTACCCATTTTATTAAAATTATTCTCATTAATTCCTATTTTACCCTTAATGAATTTATTTGTTACTTTAATGAATTTACTTGTTACTCTAAGAGTGTGTTTTGAAACTCCAAATTTAAAACATCTAATTGCATCTTCTTCCTAGTCCTACTGTACATTACGGAGGTTTGAAATTTTTACAAATATTAGACATTTATGAATGTCATGTATGATACTATATCATCAATAAGTAACATTTCAGTCCACTTTACTTAATCCAGCTACACCAAACATATTTTGGCCATACTTAAGCGGTATAACTTTCTTACTTCACCTGAACTATTCATTACCACATGAACATCTGGATAGTAGGTAAAATGGTACAAGTATGTTGCGAAAGGGGAAGTTGGCAACTCGATCATCATAAAATGTAACAAGATACAACGCCTAAAAGAATCTGATATTGTTTCAAATAAAGAAGCCTTAACTTATTATTTTATCAAACATACACACAACAAACAGATGAGAAACAAGAAGTAGAAAAGGGTTGGATATATGTAAAAATCCCTATAAATTAAATAATACTCATTTAATTTATCTCGAATTAACTTAACCAAATAACCGTTACTAATCCATAACTTGAATTAGTTGGCCCAACCTAAACCGCCCCATTACCCGATGTTAACCGTTACTATCCATAACTTGAATTAGTTGGCCCAACCTAAACCGCCCCATTACCCGAGATCGGCCCAACCCACATCATTGGCTCGAGGATGGGAATTACGTCCAACAGGTTCACACGGTGGCTGTGAATCTGTGATGGTGGTTTCTTTCATGGTTGAAGTGGTGGTGAAACGCGGAGGTGGGTTAGGGAAGAAAAAGAAGAAGAAGATGATGATGATGAAAAGGGGTGGGTAAAAGAGCCGACTTGCACTTGACTGAACAACACAAATTAACTTGGTTTCTTTTAAAGGTTGTAACATGAAACAAAAATATACACAAAGGTTGGTTTTGGTGTTTTTTAACTTGAAAAGTATAACATGCAGTTTTCGACAAGCATAATGGGTTTTTTTCGGTAATTTTGTCTAATAAGGAAATATTTACTAAAAAGAAAATTAACCTGTTTAAAAGTATAGAAGAGTTAATTTTAGTTTTTTTGTGTGTCAAAAACTGAAATCTATCTAATTCAATGGTCAAGAAACGTTGGTTCCCATGTGGTTGGTTGGGCCGGTTTCCTCCTTGGGAGGTTGCCGGTTCGACTCCCGGCTGCGGCCTTTTGGGGGGACGTCCCAATGATGGATCGTATCCTACCGAGACATGGTGCGGCCCTGAGGGCACACCTGGTTTTACCCAGCTGTTACCCATGCGAGTCTCTCGTGTGGGGGCAGTATGGTTTTCGGGGGGAGATCAGCTTGCGCGGGGGGCCGGGGCCCGATAGAACATCGCCTCCTCAAGTGCGGGACTAACGGGAGTTTGTCTTTGACAAACTCCTGGTGACAGCTAAGTCATGTACATAGAAAGTCACTCTCCAAAAAAAAAAAAAAAAAAAAAAAAAAAAAAAAAAAAAAAAAAAAAAAAAAACTTAGAGGACTAGGGTTGACAGTAGCATAGGACAGAAGCTCAGTTTCATGCATGTCTATTTCTTTAGAACTCAAAGACTGTTGAAACAGCAGAGTAAGGTCAGGGGAAGGTATGCACATTCCTCAGGTCAGCCTTGTTACCTCATAGCTTGTACCTACAACACGAAAAAACCCGTTAGAAGGGGCCAGAGATCGGGGTCTCTGGACCATCCTCTGACGCTTAACATTAGTAATTTATCCCATAAGAATATATAAACATAAAATATAGATGTGTGTATAAGTATAAGAGAGATAGGGAATGTTTGAGGAGGTTGTGGTTGAGATCTAGTGGTTAGCTAGCAGCTATGGTGATTCCAGGTTGCATAGCTCGTAGGCTAAAATTTGCTGGTTCAGGAGCTTGTGAGCTAAACAACTCAGAGGGTTAGCAACTCAACTCAGTGGATAAGTTGTAATTGTGTTCTAGAGAGAGAATATAATTCTAGAGAGAGGATGTGTAGAGAGAATGTTTGGAAGGTCCAGACCAAAGGGGTTCGATGAAATGATAGGGTGTCACACCCCAACCGATGGCTGAAACATTAGGGTGAGGCACTGAGCGAAACAAATTGTCCAGGAGAAATCCATAACAACTAATTTACTACATATTTAACATTATGTCCCATACCATAACATATCAAATAAATCAGTTATTACAGACTTAGTTATCTCAAAGACAAATCATAGTTTCGACAACTCAAATATTAATTGTTTGTTTCTAGACCACCTAAACTTGATTCCATGACAGCAAGCATCCTTAGCATCTTAAACACCTGTCACATACTTTAAAATAGAGGTCAATACACATAGTGTAAATGTGAGCATACAAGTTTAATAGTATAATATATAGCGAAATCGGTTTACGCATAACCAGCATGTAACATGTTGAAAAGTGAAGCTAGCAGGTTATCGACAATGAAATATGCACAGACATGACTGCGAGTTGTAGAATGCGCAACACATATCACTACTGTGACACGTGAAGTAAAACCCTTAACAACCTCTGTCCACGACAGGTGCTGAGTCTAAACTATAGTACTATCATTGCTAAGGTGTCAGGCAACAATCACTGTGTAAACATAACATACAAGCATTCATCGAATAACACGTATAACATGCAATAACGATCAGCGTATAAAAGTGTTTGCGTTGTGTGTTGATTGTGATTTGAATAGATAACGTACGTAACACCCAAAAGTGCGTAAAGCAAAAAGGGTTCGAGTATACTCACAGATAATGGTAGCTATTTAACACGATCGGTATTGGATTAAAGGGAGCGCTTAAAGTGAGCCTGAATGCATAACGACAGTATAAGCGTTGAACGATGCGTTAAAGGGTGTGAGTTAGACAAGTGACGAAGGGTGATCCGATCGGATGACAATCCGGACGGATGACCATTCGGTCGGATAATCATTTGTTGAGGGGGATGTGTTTGTGTATGATGTGACTTTGAAGTTTTCTTTGTAGCATTTTAATATGAGAGAAGTATCTCTACCTTTCAGGTCGTTCGATTGAACGGTCATCCGGATAGATGGTCGTTCAGATGGCAATCCGTTCAAGTGGACATTTCAAAACTCAACTTTCCTGATGGAATAGTCATTCGATCGGATGGTTATTCGTTGGAAACTGATATTTCTGGAAGTTTACAAAATTTAATTAAGTGTTGGAAACCACAAGTCGTCCGATCGGACGGCAATCCGTTTGGTAACCTGTTCGTTTTGAAATCTGGAAAATTTATAAGTTTAGAAAGTTTATGGTTTGACAGAGACGGTATGACAACGCGTTAAACAACGGAAACTCCACCAAGTCCAAGTCATCCGATCGGATGGGAATCACCCCGTCCGATCCGTTAACTGTTCTTGACGGTTGTTCATGTTCAACCCGTTAAGTTGGTCATCTCGTCGATAGAAATCGGTTCTCAAACCGACACTTCACTAGAGAATGACTAGAAGGCCTGAACGAGCTACGATTTCATCGGTTTTGAGTAGAATTTAAGAACATTGAAGAAAAATGGAAATCAGTTGGAAAATGTTTAGATTATGACGAAATCAGTGTTTAAACATGTTGAAATCTCTTAGATCTGAGTTGTTCTTGGTGGAATGAGGTCACACTTTGAAGTTCATGAGAACCCATGATGACATCATCCTAGAACAGCCCAAATCAGATGGGTTTCATGGTGAAAAGTTGAGATTTGTGGATGAAATTGATGAGAAAGTGTGTGTAGATGATAGAAGTACAAGATTTGAGGAGAAAACTTACAAGAATTGCGTGGAATCGAGAGAAAATAGGCCAAGTGCGTGCCGGTCGAACGAGAGCTGTCACATCACATGAACAGTGATGTGACAGGTGTTATTTATAGGTGAAGAGGAAGAAAGGCGGTGTGAGTGATTCGATCGGAGAGCCTTCCGATCGGATGGCCATTCGATCGGATGGTTCGAGTGAGTTAGGTTTTGACCTTTCATTTCATGCGTTGAGCATTGCGATGCGTTTAAGCGAGTGTAGATTAAGCGATGCGATAGATTTAAAAAATAGTTACACAAATAACATAACTAACATACAACAACATAAATGACTTGCGTTTCTAGTTCGCGTTGCGATAGAGTTGCGATTGCGTTAGCGATTAACACCTCAAACATATAATAAACATGCACAAGTAACACATAATAGCACATACACGTAAAACAATATCCAAAACATGCTTCAGGTTGCGATGCGATAGCGATGCGATCAGCGTTAAATAGATTAGCGATTAAACTACGATTATTGCATTTACTCCACATAATACAACTAAAGTAACATAAACTAAAGTAATCGATTAACAAGTCAAAGAGTACAATCAATAATTAAGCAAGGAGTGACAGATCGCATTTAGCAATCTTTTCTTCCTTTGACTTTGACTTGTACCTTGACCTCAAGACGCGGGTTGTTACAGCTTCCTGTAGGACCGTGTTTCGGGACCGAAACCGTGATTATCATGTTTATGTTCGTAGACGGGAAGATTAGAGACGGATGAAATAGTTACTTGTATTGATTTTGGAACATAACATAACAAGCCGGCCCGATTAACAAGCTAACCGAACCATACCAAAGGAGTATACATCCGGGGAGAAACCAAGTGGTGATCTCTCCCTCTGAGGTCTAACACCTCCTAAAGCTTCAAATGTTTGAAATGACACAGGGTTGCTATTTATAACCACACCCCTTTGTCTTTCAAACATACACGGTCAAACGAATAACCCTCTCGTTTGACCACTTCAAATGAGCGGGTCTATACACGTTCGTTAGACCATTTCACTAACTATTACAAATTCAGCATAAAATAAATCTAATCTATTCGAACAACATCGGACACAAAATCTGCATCTACAAATTCCCCCTTGTCTGTTGCTGTCGAATGCTGAAAATGCAACTGCAATCGATCTTCAGTCAAGTACTTATCTTCTCTGTGTTAACAAATTCCCCCTTGACCGATGATCCAGGTAAGTAGTATCTTGACGCTCCTTGTATAATATTTCCCCCTTAAATTACGCGTATCTGTGTTGGGTGTTGTGCAATGTCCTCACAAGGCTCAATTGACCGATCTTCCGCTGATCTTCCAATACTCCAACCGACATTTGATAAGGGTTCCATTCTTTAAGAACTACATCAAGTCTTGATCTGTCATAAGAACTCTATTTCATTTAAGCATACTGCATTGGTAGAGATTTCTGGTGAACTGTCTTCTGTAAACCGTCTTTGTGGAATCGACCAAGTAATGCACTTTAATCCTCAGCATCAATACTCAGGAAAGTCATCTAGACCGAGTATATCCCTTGCAAGCTCAACCAAACAGAACACTTAGTTGAACTACATCCAGATCTCATTGTCTCGCCTTTGTGAAGTTGACCAAGTAAAGCACTACGGATCTTCAGCATCAGTACTTAGTATGTCAGCTTGACCAAGTACATCGTTTGCAAACTCAACGAATTCAGTTACCCCCAGATCCCTGTAAAATCCCAAAGAAACATCAAACCCAAAACCGAATCCTACAGGTCTTCAGCCTTGAACTATCAACTTTCATAAAGATTCCCCTAGTTCTTCAGTGAACAGCGCTTTGAAACTACTGTCGACTTTAGATACCTGTATGTTTCCGTGCAATACTCTTCACGCTGGCTGGAGAATTAATTAAAATCCTCAAATATGTGTCTGTGCAAAACATTCCACGCAGAACCTTTAGTATCACCAGAAAATCACAAACTCTACCACCTGTGATTGCGTTTAGAAATTTACCGAAGAAATTCAACATATGAATTTTTTTAACCCCCCATTTCTTTGGTAAGATCTCTAAACCTTAACAGATTCCCTCCACTTCAAAGAAACTGTCGTCAATTTCACAGAACAAATTCTCTCCACTGAGTAGAATTTATCTTCAAATGTTCACCAATTCCCTCCACTGAGCGGAACTGTCGTCAATCTTCAGTGAATGTTCTTGGTTTTTCGAAAAATCACGAAAACGACTTTCTTCTTTGCATATTCTAGTTGAAAAAGAAAGTCCCCTAGCACCCCGTAGGATCCGACTTGTATCCCTCCAAAGACTTTGCGAACTCGTTAGGACCGGTATTGACATTCCAGGTTCATTCAATCGTTACCAAATGTGAGAATATGACAATAAACAAAATGCTTTATTCTTTGCATATTCTAGTTGATAAATAAAGTCACCTAGCACCCCGTAGGATCCGACTTGTATCCCTCCAAAGACTTTGTGAACTCGTTAGGACCGGTATTGGCATTCCAGGCTCATTCAATCGTTTTCAAATGCGAGAATATGACAATAAATAAAATGCTTTCGAACATTTACGAATAACCGATAACAACATAAACATTGACGTGCGGAAGTAAACATACCTTTTTTGGTTTTTGGCCCATAGTAGTCAAGTCACCAAATTTGACGTTTGCATCGGTAACCGAGACTACCCCACATTCAAAATAAATCATTTGTTTTCATCAAGCTTCATCATCCCGTGCGCTCCCGAACCCGTACAAATTTGACTTTGACATTTAGAAGCGCGGTTTAACTAAACTTCGCGAACACCCGACCCCAAAAAAAAATCTGTTGTAGCAAATCTGTTGTAGTCGGCCCAAACAATATTGGCCCACTAACAATGTTTGTTGTCTACGAAGACTTGTTGACTGGAAGGCCTTAATCAATGAAGACTATAAAATCACGAAGACTTGTGATGTCACGGTAATAATACTTGTAATGTCTTCCAATTAGATTGACTAGGCCCAAGTTTTTTTTTAAAGTGTAAATGTTTAAAAATGGCCCACAAAGACTAAACACTTTGGGAATGTAAATTTCACAAAAGTTTAATTAGCAACAGAACAAAAGGCCCAAAGTTTGAAGGTCCACGAAAAATACTTATGCCCAAAGTCAACAACCCTATGTTTTTTTTTTAAACTTCACCAGCCGCTAAAAGACATCATCTTCATCATGTCTTCTTCTACAATAAACAACAGCAGCTGAAACCCTTTCTCTCCTACGATTAACAACAGCATCCGCCATCACCAGACCTTTGTCTATCTTCTTCTCCTTCTTCAATACCAAACATCCATACCCCAGCCGCTAAAGACCAGACATCAGCAGCCAACTTCAGGTATCCTGGTTACCGAACAAAACCCATAAGTGTCTCACGAACAATTTCTGTTGTATCACGAAACTGCTTGCTGACGAACAATGATATTGGGTCGACGAAAATTCAAAGGGCTGACGAAGACTGAAGGGTTTGATGAAGACTAAACTTGACCGATGAAGACTTGAATGTTTGACGAAGAATAACAGGGCCGACGAACATTGAGTCTTCGTCGTGAAGAGTCTTTGTCACACAACAGGAGTTAGTCTTCGTCGACATCATGAGTTGGGCGAACATTGAGTGTTTGCTGACATGAGGACTTCGTCATCAAGGAGTCTTCGTCGACATGTGATCAGTCTTCGTCCAGGGAGACTTCATCACAGGGGGTACTAATCTGAAGAAACCCTATCTTTTCAAACGGCCGCCACACCTTACCTCAAGAACACAGCATTGTTCACTTGCAGATCTTTACGAAAATCCTTAAAAACATGATATTTGATGATGAAAACTTGTTGATTTAGGTGTGAAACATAAAACCTAACACTCGGTTGTGATCCGTTTCAGCACAAACCCATCATTCGGGTCTAGATCTGGGTTTTTCCTCTTTTACCCATTTTTTTACATCTTGAACAAAAATCACAATAAACACAGATCTAGAGCACATGTGATTTAGAAAACGGTTAGATTTACTAAATCGGGTACCATGGCTCTGATAACAATTGTAGGACCGTTTTTCAGGACCGAAACCGTGATTATCATGTTTATGTTCGTAGACGGGAAGATTAGAGACAGATGAAATACTTACTTGTATTGATTTTGGAACATAACATAACAAGCCGGCCCGATTTACAAGCTAACCGAACCATACCAAAGGAGTACACATCCGGGGAGAAACCAAGTGGTGATCTCTCCCTCTGAGGTCTAACACCTCCTAAAGCTTCAAATGTTTGGAATGACACAGGGTTGCTATTTATAGCCACACCCCTTTGTCTTTCAAACACAAACGGTCAAACGAATAAACCTCTCATTTGACCACTTCAAACGAGCGGGTCTATGCACGTTCGTTAGACCGTTTCACTAACTATTACAAATTCAGCATAAAATAAATCTAATCTATTCGAATAGCATCGGACACAAAATCTGCATCAACACCTCCCCTACTTTAGGGAATTTCGTCCCGAAATTAGGATGCAGGCGTAACAAATAGTTGTGGATACTTCGCCTTCATGTCACTTTCGAGTTCCCAGGTGAACTCTGCGCCGCGTTTGCCTTCCCAGCGAACCTTCACTATGGGAATGCGTGAGCGTCTGAGCTTCTTGGTTTCTCGATCCATGATCTTGACAGGCTTTTCCACGAAGTGTAATGTTTCGTCCACTTGTAGATCCTCAAGCGG